>JAYMGJ010000442.1:0-38849 GCA_037178675.1 Scleroderma bovista
GACTCTTCCTAACCACTGTGGTAGGCTGAAGAGGAGTCAATACCATCCCCAGTCGCATCTATTCCCCATCAGAAGCCCTTCCCTTCCCTCCTGCATCCTGCCTGAAGGCGTGCAGCACATCCCCCTGAGGAGATTAAATACCAGAAACGCAAAGGAAGACCACCACTCGCATATTGCTGTCATTTGGTGTTGGTTGTTGGTTGTTCTGACCTCTTCCCTCACTTAGGCGCACACCGGCCCTCCGCACAACTGGCGAGCTGTGTTGACTCCGGAAGTGCACCCAAGGAGGCCCGCCTCAACGCGTCCGCTCTTTTTGACCCAAACTCTCTTATGCCTCATGTTTCCCTTTTATCTCTTGATATACCTAAAATCCGCGCTCTTGTGGACTCCGGTTCCACGCATTGTTTTGTAGATTTACAATTCGCGCACAAAAACAACCTTACATCCTACTCCGTCTCTCCTATCCAACTCCGGTTATTCGACGGTACATCAAACTATGTAATTACTCAAGCTATCGATTTATCAGTGCAGTTCCCCGCATCCGGTGATGTCACCCCCATGACTTTTTATCTCGCTCCGTTGGATTCTGAATGCTCGATTGTCCTTGGACATAACTGGCTCACCCGCTATAATCCGTTGATTGACTGGGTATTGAGTAGTTTAACATTCTGGACTCCTGCAGGAAGTTTGCCAGCGCCCCCGTCGACTCCCTCTCCAGTTCTGCCCGGAAACTCTGACTCCGGCCTCTCCAGCCAGTCTACCCCAGGCCTCGTGCCATCTGTCGACACTCCGGTTTGCAACCCTCCGCTTATCTCTCTAATCAACGCAGCCGCATTCGTGCGTGCGTGCAGTTTGGAAGGATCCACGAAGTACCAACTCCAGCTGCGTCCTGCGGACTCAGCAAAAGCCCGGTCTTCTTCTATATCAACTCCGCCGGACTTGGACATCGTCCCTCCAGAATATCGCGACTACGCGGACGTGTTCAGCAAGGCGAAAGCCTCTGAACTTCCCCCGCATCACGACTACGATTTGAAGATCGAGCTCGAAGAAGGTACCTCACCACCTTTGGGAACCCTATACTCACTGTCTCCGGTCGAGCTCTCCGCCCTCCGGACATTTATCGATGAGAATCTCAATACAGGTTTCATCCGCCCTACCGCTTCCTCTCACGCTGCTCCGGTCCTCTTCGTCAAGAAGAAGGACGGCTCCCTCCGCCTATGCATTGATTTTAGAGGCCTTAACAAAATCACCAAAAAGGATCGCTATCCACTCCCCTTATCTCTGACCTATTGGACTCACCCAGCCGTGCTAAAATCTATTCCAAGATTGACCTCCGGCATGCGTACCACCTGGTCCGGATTGCTCCGGGCGACGAATGGAAGACCGCTTTCCGTACGCGCTACGGGTCCTACGAGTGGTTAGTAATGCCCTTTGGCCTCACTAACGCCCCTGCAGCATTCCAGCGCTTTGTCAACACCATCTTTGCTGACATGCTGGATGTCTGTGTCGTCGTGTACCTCGACGACATCCTCATCTACTCCGAGGATATGGAGTCTCACCAGCAGCATGTCCAGGAGGTACTCCGGCGACTCCGGTTACATGGCCTCTTCGCCAAACCGGAGAAGTGCGAGTTCCACTCGGACTCAGTGGAATACCTTGGCTACCGTCTATCCCCTGAAGGTCTGACTATGTCTCCGGACAAAATACAAACCATCTCCGATTGGCCTGAACCTCGTAAGGTAAAGGACATCGAATCCTTCTTGGGATTCGCCAACTTCTACCGGCGTTTCATTTTCAATTACTCCGACATTGTGGTTCCTCTTACCCGGCTCACCCGGAAAGATGCTCCTTGGATCTTCTCCGAGGACTGTCGACGCACTTTCAATGCTCTCAAGCATGCCTTCACTACCGCGCCCATACTCACTCATTTCATTCCGGACACCCCTATCATTGTGGAAACGGACGCCTCTGACTACGCTGTCGCTGGCATCCTGTCTATTACCTGCGCAGACGGAGAGATCCGTCCGGTCGCTTTCTACTCCCGGACCTTGACTGCTCCGGAGCTGAACTATGATACCCACGATAAGGAACTCCTTGCCATCTTTGAGGCATTCCGGAACTGGCGCCATTACCTTGAAGGTTCCGCCTCTCCTATTGACGTCGTCACTGACCACAAAAATCTAGAGTATTTCTCTACCTCGAAAGTCCTCTCCCGCCGGCAAGCCCGGTGGTCCGAGTTCCTCTCTCAGTTTAACCTTGTCATTCGTTTCCGTCCCGGGAAACTCGGTGCCAAGCCGGACGCTCTCACTAGACGATGGGACGTCTACCCCAAAGAGGGGGATAGTGGCTACGCCCGTGTTAACCCACAAAATCTCAGGCCGGTGTTCACTCAAGACCAACTGACTAACTCCCTTCGCGCAACCATTTTAGAGTTCCCGGTCCTTCATCGAGCAGTCGCCATCATGGACGTGGAAACACTCCACAACGACATCTTATCTGCTCTCCCCTCAGATCCCATTGCCCAGATCCACCTCTCAGACTCAGACTCACCGGACTCTCGTTGGTCCACTGATGAGGCAGGTTTCCTCCGCCTAGATGGTCGCATCTATGTACCGGACCTGGACGGTCTCCGCCTCCGGGTACTCCGGTATCACCATGATCACCCACTCTCTGGCCACTTTGGGCAAAACCGGACTTTGGAACTAATCCGGCGTAAGTATACCTGGCCTGGTCTTAGGACCTTCGTCAAAGACTACGTCCGGTCATGCACCTCCTGCGCTCGAGCTAAGACACCGCGCCATCGACCCTATGGGTTACTAAAACAGCTTCCTGTCCCGGAAAGACCTTGGAACTCCATATCCATGGACTTTATTGAGCAACTCCCTGGCTCAACTGGATTCACAGCTATCCTGGTCGTAGTAGACAGGCTCTCTAAACAAGCCATCTTCATCCCTACCCACGACACCATCACCTGCCCGGAGCTCGCGAAGCTCTTCCTTCTTCATGTATTCTCCAAGCACGGTGTTCCCACCCATGTCACTTCAGATCGCGGTACAGAGTTTGTCTCGCACTTCTTCCGGTCACTCGGAAAAGCCCTCGACATGCGCCTCCACTTCACCTCTGGTTACCACCCGGAGGGCGATGGCCAGACAGAGCGGTCCAACCAGACACTCGAACAATATCTCCGCGTCTACTGCAATTATCAGCAGGACAACTGGGCGGACCTACTCCCACTGGCGGAGTTCGCTTACAACAATGCACCTAGTGCTACCACCGGAGTCTTACCATTCTTCGCCAATAAAGGTTATCATCCCAACATCTCCGTCTACCCAGAACGCGATATGACCTCTGCACGGGCTCGTGATTACGTGGTCGACCTCGAGTCGCTGCATCAATATCTTCGAGAAGAAATGGCCAACGCGCAACTTTGCTACCAAGGTCCGGCTGATGCCAAACGTACTCTGGCACCGGACTTCAAAGTAGGCAACCAAGTATACGTCAAAGCCAAATACTTCCGGTCTACTTGACCATCTAAAAAGCTATCAGAGAAGAACCTGGGGCCCTACTCTATCATCGCGCAAGTAGGCTCCCTCTCTTTTACGCTCTGTCTTCCAGATTCCATGCGCGCCGTTCATCCCGTCTTCCATGTCTCCCAACTCGAACCGGCCATACCCAACACCATACCGGACCGGATACAGCCTCCTCCGCCACCGGTTGAAGTTGATGGTGAACCGGAGTTTGAGATCTCTGAGATCCTCGACTCCAAGGTTGACCGTTGACAAAAATTGTGCAAGCTTTTGTACTTGGTACGTTGGTCCGGTTACGAAGGAACTGACGAAGAAACGTCATGGCTTCTCGCCACTGAACTTGGCAACGCTACGGAACTCTTAGAAGATTACCATGTCCGGTATCCGGACAAACCCGGACCACTTGCGTCCATGTAGTATTACTCTCGCCTCCATTCTCTTATCTGTTTCTCTTGTCTGTTTTCCCCTGTCTGTTTCACTCTGTCTCTGTAATATCACTCACTCTCAAATCCAGCCACTTTTCTCTATAAACAAAAAAAGTAAAACTAAATTACATTTTCTATTTACAAGGAGTCCGAACCGGACCACCTACTCCGGCACACCGCTGCCAGGGTTCTCCTGCTCCTCATGGAGCCCCTGGACTTCTTGTTCGACCTCCTCTGGGTTGACCTCCGCCTCGCTGTCCTCCGACTCCTCGTCCTCGTCCCAGGGCGCCGTAAAGAAACGACACTCCTCGAGAAAAGTCTCGAGGCCGGCCGTCAGCCGCTCGTTTCCCCTCACCACCGAGCGAGTGGCGTCTGCGACCCGGCGCATCTGCCCGGTCATCTCCTCGACGGCCCCGGTCAACCGGTCCAGTCGTTCCAGGAACGGCCCAGGGTCAAACCCGGACCGTTTCCCAGACGGCCCTGGTACTTCGACGATGTCGTCGTCGTCGGCAACCTTCACCGCCATCTTCTTCTTCTTGCGCTTCTCGCCTCCTCGCGGTGACGTCGCCACCTCCTTCTTCTTCACTTTGCCCTTCCCCTTATCCCCTACCGGACCCGGACCACCCACCTCCAGCCACTCACACCGCTCCTTGAGCCCTGCGCATTTCATGTACGCGCGCTGCTTGGGTTTTTCCGGGTCTCGTTCGCACAGCGAATGCACCTGCCAAAAAATTAATAAAGTAACAAGGGAATAAAATTAAAGAGAAAAAAAATACTTACCGGACATTGTCGCTCCGGTCTCCACTCGGACCCGCCTCCGGCTCTTCCCTCGCTCTCTTCTTCGACGCCTCCTGCGCCATCGCTCTCTGCCTCGCTGCAACCTCTGCAGCCCTCCGCTGCACCTCCGCCCTGTCCTTCTCCGCCTGCTCTCTCGCTTTCTGCTCCGCCTCTGCCTTGGCACGCTCTGCCTCCTCGCGAGCCCTTGCCTCCGCCTCTTCGCGTGCTCGCCTCTTCGCCTCCTCCCTACGTTGCCTCTCCTCCCTCTTCACTTGCTTGCAACGACGGCGCTCCTTCACTTTGGCGTCGAGAACTTCGGATTCGTCCTCGCTACCGGACTGTAATTCCGGTGTTGAGGCCTTCGTCCAATCCCTGGACTCGGTGGCAACGGGGGCGACGGGGCTGGTGGACTTAGCAGTGGCCAACATGTTAGGATCACGGAAAGAAAACTGGGGGTAACAAGCAAAACCAGTTTGATCTTTATAGATCCAAATTTCGTACTCAGACAATCACTCCGGACTCTGCATTGTTCTAGGCGACCACACGACAGCCTCATTGGGGCCTCATGGGTTCGGCCCCTAAAAGGGGGATACTGTTACGACCATGCCCAACTCCGGGTCTTATCCGGTCACCCCGGTCGCATCGCAGCTCCACACCTCAACTCCGGTCGCTCAACACTTACTCCGGTCACGCTTGCGCAGATATGCCTCCGTTAAGTACGACCCTTGGTCTATACTCCATTCGCTCTTACTACACCTCGCCGTCTACCCTGCCTTGACGTGAGTTCTCCGTGAACTCGATATATCCTATACCTTGTAGCTTTTTCACCGGACCTGACCTAGTCCTAACTCCGGTCGTCCCTTGTCCGCTATTAGGTTGTTTACTTGTCACCATATGTACTCGACCCTAGTTTCTACTTAGTATAAGTACCCTCTAGTTTACCTTGTATACCTCAGTCTGAAATCATCTAAGTTACTACTCCTGTCCCCTTGTCTGTCTCCGTCTCCATCTCCACCTGACCGGAACCTACGCAAGGGATCAACACTCGTTGTCCTTGTCGTTGAATCCAATCGGTCGCAACTCCGGCCCAGGCTAACCTCTGCCCAAACCTCTGACCTCTGCCCTCGTCTGTTTTCATCCGGACTTGACCGGACTTCCTACCGGAGTAGACCCGGACTTGACACTGTCAAGCCAACAATGCAGTGAGAACAGACCCAGCTGCACCTGCCATGAAATCACTCACAAACTGTCAAGCCAACAGGACCAGAGTGTGAATGAATGCTGTGAGAACAGGCACAGCTGCACCTGCCATGAAATCACTCACTTCCTGTAGAGCCAACAAGACCAGAGTGGGAATGAATGCAGTAAGAACAGTCCCAGCTGTACATGCCATGGAATCACTCACAAGCTGTCAAGCCAACAGGACCAGAGTGGGAGTGAAGGTAGTGAGAACAGGCCCAGCTGCACCTGCCATGAAAGCACTCACTCGCTGTCAAGCCAACAGGACCAGAGTGGGAGTGAAGGCAGTGAGAACAGCCTCAGCTACACATGCCATGGAATCACTTACTTGCTATCAAGCCAACAGGACCAGAGTGGGAGTAAAGATGGTGAGAACAGGCACAGTTTGCCATGAAATCACTCACACACTGTCAAGCCAACAGGACCAGTGTGGGAGTGAAGATAGTGAGAACAGTCCCAACTGCACCTGCAATGAAATCACCCACAAGCTGTCAAGCCAACAGGACCACAGTGGGAGTGAATGCAGTGAGAACAGGCCCAGTTGCACCTGCCATGAAATCACTCACAAACTGTCAAGTCAACAGGACCAGAGTGGGAGTGAAGGCAGTGAGAACAGGCCCAGCAGCACCTGCCATGAAATCACTCACTTCCTATCAAGCCAACAGGACCAGAGTGGGAGTGAAGGTAGTGAGAACAGGCCCAGCTGCACCTACCATGAAATCACTCACACACTGTCAAGCCAACAGGACCAGAGTGGGAGTGAATGCAGTGAGAGCAGGCCAAGCTGCACCTGCCATGAGATCACTCACTCGCTGTCAAGCCAACAGGACCAGATTGGGAGTGAAGGCAGTTAGAACAGGTGCAGCTGCACTTGGCATAAAATTACTCACTTGCTGTCAAGCCAACAATGCAGTAAGAATAGAACAAGCTGCACCTGCCATGAAATCACTCACTTGCTATCAAGCCAACAGGAGCAGAGTGGGAGTGAAGGCAGTGAGAACAGCCCTAGCTGCACCTGCCATGAACAAACTCACAAACTGTCAAGTCAATAGGACCAAAGTGGGGGTGAAGGCAGTGAGAAGATGCCCAGTTGCACCTGCCATGAAATCACTCACTTCCTATCAAGCCAACAGGACCAGAGTGGGAGTGAAGGCAGTGAGAACAGGCCCAGCTGCACCTGCCATGAAATCACTCACATGCTATCAAGCCAACAGCACCAGAGTGGGAGTGAATGCAGTGAGAACAGGCCCAGCTGCACCTGCCATGAAATCACTCACATGCTATCAAGCCAACAGCACCAGAGTGGGAGTGAATGCAGTGAGAACAGGCCCAGCTGCACCTGCCATGAAATCACTCACCAACTGTCAAGCCAACAAGACCAGAGTGGGAGTGAATGCAGTGAGAACAGGCCCAGCTGCACCTGCCATGAAATCACTCACTCGCTGCCAAGCCAACAGGACCAAAGTGGGAGGGAGGGTAGTGAGAACAGGACCAGCTACACCTGCCATGAAATCACTCACCCACTGTAAAGCCAACAGGACCAGAGTGGCAGTGAAGGCAGTGAGAACAGCTGCAGCTGCAAATGCCATGAAATCACTCACACACTGTCAAGCCAACAGGACCAGTGTGGGAGTGAAGGCAATGAGAACAGGGCAAGCTGCACCTGCCATGAAATCACTCACTCGCTGTCAAGCCAACAGGACCACAGTGGGAGTTAATGCAGTGAGAACATGCCCAGCTGCACCTGTCATGCAATTACTTACAAGCTGTCAAGCCAACAAGACCACAGTGGGAGTGAAGGAAGTGAGAACACACCCAGCTACACTGCAATGAAATCACTCACAACCTGTCAAGCCAACAGGACCACAGTGGGAGTGAATGCAGTGAGAACATGCCCAGCTGAACTTGCCATGAAATCACTTACTCGCTGTCAAGACAAAAGGACCAGAATGGGAGCAAAGCAGTGAGAATGGGCCCAGCTGCACCTGCCATGAAATCACTCACTTCCTGTCAAGCCAACAGAACCAGAGTGGGAGAGAAGGTAGTGAGAACAAGCCCAGCTACACCTGCCATGAAATCACTCACAGCCTGTCAAGCCGACAGGAGCACAATAGGAGTGAATGCAGTGAGACCAGGCCCAGCTGCACCTGCCATGAAATCACTCACAAACTGTCAAGTCAACAGGACCAGAGTGAGAGTGAAGGCAGTGAGCACAGGCCCAGCTGCACCTGCCATGAAATCACTCACTCGCTGTCAAGCCAACAGGACCAGAGTGGGGGCAAAGGCAGTGAGAACAGGTCCAGCTGCACCTGCCATGAAACCACTCACTTCCTTTCAAGCCCACAGGACCAGAGTCCAAGTGAATGCAGTGAGAACAGGCCCAGGTGCACCTCCCATGAAATCACTCACCAACTGTCAGACCAACAGGACCAGAGTGGGAATGAATGCAGTGAGAACAGGCCTAGCTGCACCTGCCATGAAATCACTCACTTGCTGTCAAGCAAACAGGTCCAGATTGGGAGTGAAGGCAGTGAGAACAGGTGTGACTGAGTCTGTCATGAAATCTCTCACAAACTGTTAAGCCAACCAGACCCAGAGTAGGAGTGAATGCAGTGAGAACAGGCCCAGTTGCACCTGCCATGAAATCACTCACAAACTGTCAAGTCAACAGGACCAGAGTAGGAGTGAAGGCAGTGAGAACAGGCCCAACTGCACCTGCCATGAAATCACTCACAAACTGTCAGGTCAACATAACCAGAGCAATGATTCATGTAACAGAATGTGCTCAGACTGAATAGAGCACCACAGTGTAGTGAATTGATTACCTATAAAATATTGTGTGATCCAAATGGTACCACCTGGTATAACTGTCCTACCTGTGTGAATGGCATCCATTGGAGTATCTCAAGTTCCACAAATCTTTTGTTAAAATCATCTTCCTTTGCCAATCTCATGATGTTTCTGCAAACCATTAAAATATCTACCTTCCACCACATCAGACAGTCCTCTCACCTCACAGCAAATTCAATATTCAGATCAAAATTGACTTGTTGTGCTGATACCACTAGCCTCTGTAGTTCAACCTCATCAAGTGCATTTGTGGTGCATCTGATGAGTGGACCACAATCTGCACCTTCTTTGTTCATATCTACATAAACCAGCACCATTAGCATACTTACAAGAAAGGTCCAGGCAATGATAACTCACTGCCCAGTGACAAATAATCCTTTGGTGGGTACTTGCACTCATCCAATTGGTTTTTTATTTTTCCTCTAACCTCACTCAAAATTTGTGGTGCCAAGCTCCCAGCTTTGAGAATTGCCTCTTCCATTTGCATACCTTCATCTCTAAGCCTCCCAATTGCCTGCCCCTCCATTGCATCAGCCTTTGTCAACAGCACAATTACTGGCACTACATAATAATCATTCAGAGCCATTTATTACAAATCATGATGGAGATTTTCACCATGTTCAGTATTGCACCTATTGAAGAACTGCTCTTCTGCAGCCACAATTGCCCTCTCAGACTCACTCATTGGAATACAAAACCTGGATCCTGATTGTTAGGTACGTAATGAGATTCGGTAAAGTTGTCGTACCACACAGCATGGATCCGCTCCGCTAACCGCATTTTCGTCGCTCGGTCTGCAATGAATTTCTTCATCGACTCTAATTCACTCACAGACCCTGACTCGAATCCTCGTGAGTCATGAAAGACGAAACGTGGATTGCTCCGGAAAATCAGCTCATTCTCAATGTCATGATATCCCCTCTGGGCATTATTAGTTTGTTGGCGACACGTCCTAGCATCTTCAAACGCACCTCTAGAGATCCCTGCACAACCATAGGATCAAGCTGGGAATATTCGTGCATTATCTTTCAATATTGTGTAGTAAGACATCCTACCTTTTTGCCTTTCGCATTGAACACTTCGGGGAGCTCTGTGGTATTGCAAACACGTTGTAAGAGTGTCGTTTTACCAGCATTGGATCTGCCAACGACGAGGACTCTAAAACGACGAATACGGTCGAAGTGCTTTCTGACGGTCCCAGGATCCATGTGAAGCATATCATCGGCACCTAGAGAAGAGTCGGTCACCATGTCGCTAATGTAGGTCCAGTTCATGATATTGGACATAAGTACCCACCTGCGCTGGAACCCTTACGCTGCTCAGTGTTTCTGACGTCCGCAGGGTCCATGTGAAGTACATCGTCAGCACCTGGAAAAAAAAGTCGGTCGTCATTTCGTTAATGTATGTTATTCGGTTCGCGATATTGGACATGAGCACTCACCTGCGCTGGAGCCCACGTCACGCTGCTCAGAGTTTCTGACGTCCATAGGATCTATGTGAAGCACATCGTCAGCATCTTGATAGAGGAGTCGGTGACCACACTGCTGATGTGCGTTATCCAGTCAACTATATATACTCACTGGCTTTGGGGTTTGAGCTACGCTTCCTCGTATTCCTGTATGGCAGAGAAGCCAAAAATTTGCTAACGACTCTAGGAACCATAGTTGTTACAAAAAGTGATGTGTCGAGTGGTGGAGGGTGGGTGGTGGATGGATATTGAAGGACGACACTATTCTCCCGTAGGCAACCCTCAAAATTTCAAGGAAGATAGTCGTTGGACGACACTAAGGACAACATCACGAACAGCCTCAGTGACGAGGTGCACCGCCTTGATGGGCGCAATGTGCATTCCGATTCTACTCAGCTGTGACATCCATTCAGCCGCATGATCAGGCCTTCAATGAGGTCCCAAACTCCACCACCTACTAGTAGTAACGGCCCCTTCTCATGCCTGCAATGTACACGCTCGTACTTGTGACACCATCCTCAACATCTGATTTGATCAAGAGCTCCGTCAGCCCCGTTCGAGGTATGTATCTGTGTAATTGACAGTCGTCTCCAATTGCCGCCAGTCACATCCATTCACCAACTCGCATCGTCAATGCAGACAGGCACGCTCGTGCCACCTTCGCGGCCTTCTGACTCTACTCCTCGTTTGTTCTCACTTTCTATCGGATTTCTCGAACCATCCACGCGTTCGGCCAGGGCATTCGACGCATTCGATGTTCAGCATTCGACCCGCCTGCGTGCCCAGTCGAGCCCTCTGGTCTTCCACTCGTGCTCCCCCTCG
Source organism: Scleroderma bovista (assembly GCA_037178675.1). NCBI lineage: Eukaryota > Fungi > Basidiomycota > Agaricomycetes > Boletales > Sclerodermataceae > Scleroderma > Scleroderma bovista. Next base: position 11,109 of record JAYMGJ010000442.1, read on the forward strand.
AGCAGGACTCTCTGTGTTTCAGGTACGTCTCGATTTGCGTTCTCATCGCGCTGGCGTCTTTTTCAAGCTGTAGTGTCTTGCTTGAACCGTGGTGAGTCTCCGCATGCTGTCTCGTCGCCCTCGTTGACTCCACCGGCCTCGTTTGCCAGTTCAACATTCTGTATGGCCATCTTGTCAACCCCCTCGGTGACCATTGACGGCTCAACCACTTCCAGTGTCCCGTCCATTTCATCTGCCGTCACGATGATCGCCACCTCGCTCGCATTCGGGTGCCTCTTCATTTGGGAACCTTTCCGATGTCTCTTGCAGCTCTTGTGGCATTTTTCGCACCTCTTATGGCGTATTTGATACACCAGGTAGTCTTCTTTGGCTGACGTTGCCGCTGCGACGTTGACGGTTTCGCGTGTAGAAATATTTGGATTCACGTGAATTGCATCTGCGCGTCCGACGCTGTCGCCCATCATCGACGTGTGCAGGTCTTCACGTTTGACACGTTCGTTGTCGACATTCTCGGTGACTCGATCTTTGTCGTGGAGATCTTCAATGCATGGTAAGCCTTCGCTGACAGCCCCCTGCGAGTCCAACTTGGCGTCTTTGCGACACGCAATTGTTATGATCTGCGGACTGGCCTCTCTTGTCACCGGCCTCACTCACGAGCGTCACAATACCCACATCCTTGCATTCGACCTTTATGCTGAGTTCTCGTGTCCGATAACGCCGCCGCTGCATCTCCATCTCAGTGCCATACAGCCACGATGCCTACTAGTATATTTACATTACTGTAGTGACCTCTGACAATTTTTAATTCTCTAGTTCACAATGAATGTACAGTTGAGTATCTCACTATGCATAACATTACTGTGCATAAAACCTCACCATGCATGGCGAGGCCTTGGGACCAACCTCGTCCCCACTAAATTATGCAAAAAAATATTGTACTGCATGATACATATGAAATTTTGGGGTTTATGCATTATTATATTTGGAAATTAGGGTGGTTGGAGGTGTCATGCCCATGTGCTTGGTGGCTCTGGGACAAAAGAAATTGACATTTCTGGTTCAATCATGCCACCTGAAACTGTTAAGGTGCACAAGCCTTGCACCATCTCTAAGCCATACAACCACCAAGCTTCAAAAGCCACCCCTGTGGGTTCTCAGCCACCTCTGAAGACTTCTGCAGTCAAACTGAAGACACAGCATGGCCGTAACAATCTCACTCAGTGCACACTGGCTGCCAGTTGTGGCTTACCATGGCCAGCACCACTGTTGGGGAAAGGGAACATCAGCAATTTGTCGAATGTCTGAAGTGTCTGGGACAGACAGTATCAGACATGTCAGACACATCAGGTGTGTTCCTTTCTGGGTCAGACATCATTGTCTGGAATCTGTCTGGTCACAGTCTATTCAGACCACACCAGACAACAGCCAAATACACAACAGACACATTACAGGTTCAGCCCAGCCTATTTAGCAGGCCCCAGATCACGACAGACATAGTAGCAATTAGGAATGTATCATTGGGGGCCACTCATACATATAATAGGTACCTGTAGTGCACACTGCGCAGTACTACAACACAGCTTCTAGTATTGTGGAAGCTAAGTGTGGAGTTACTCCTTGTCCACCAGGCCGTCCGACTGACGAGCGATCAGGGAAGCCGAAATGTTGAGATCGTGTGCATGTGGGAGTCACTGATCAGCAGTTAGGTCAGTGGCAATGTCAATACGGGTGAGATAGAGCATCATCACTGTTGTCATCTGTCACCTGTGGCAGTGACCCTGGTCGTTTTAATGCACTCGTGGGGGTTCTGGGTGATCATGCAGCTGGGTCTGTATTGTGGTGTGAATAGTGCAAGCAGAAGCTGGCGATGATAGGTGCTCGTTTCAGAGTCCAGTTGAGTCGAGGGGTTGTTGTTCGAATGTCTGGCTCTGCACTCGTTCGTGCTGGCTTGGAGTGCATTTGGTGAGGCTAGCCTAGGCTGTGTTCATGTCTCGACTAACTGGGGTTGTGCTGGGACCTACAATCTGTGAGCTGCAGTCCTCAAGTGGATGTCATTGAGGGAGTGATTTGACTTTCCACATCAATCCTGGCATCATGCTGGCTGCACAGATGAGGTAGTAATGGTAGTGATCACAGTCGGTTGGGTGGCTGTTATTGTTGTCACAGTGGTGATCGTGCTGGTGCTGGTTGTCAGTGGTCTTGGTCATCATTATTGAGGTGGTGGTGGTGATCATGCTGGTGGTCCTGGTTGCTTCGATGGACATCATCATAGCGGTGCTAGGTGATCATGCAACTGGCAGGTGTGAATAGTAGTCTGGTCGAGTGGTGGGGTTGACTTGGTGCGAGTTCATCAGGGTTGTTGGCTGGGTTGTCGTTCGTATGTGTGGGGTGTTGTGCTGGGACCACGATCCTAAAGTGGATGCTGTTGAGCCAGTGGATTTGATTGCATGGTGGTGGTAGTGCCATCGTCGTCATCTTTGTTCGAGTGGTTGGAGTGCTGAATGCCATTGTTGTTGTTGGTGGTGGTGGTGGTGGTTGTGGTGAATGTCATTGTTCGTGTGATGGTGATCCAGCTGTCGCATCACGTCATGCTGGTAGTACAGTGGTGGTGGTGGCCATTGTTGTCCTTATCATTGTTGACTGCATAGCAGTGTGGTACCTGTTGTCGTGATGCTCGTATCATTGAAACCTGGGAGCAGTTGGGTGACCAGGCCAAGGTCCTGGTGGTGAGCATTGAGGAAAAAAAGTTCAACATGCTGATGTAATCACACATCCCCAAATTTTGCCTAAGTCTCATCGATCTCAGAGTCACTGGCATCGGCGTATCTCCCATATGCATCACCACCACCATCTGTCTTGATCTCGACGTCTCCCACCGCCGTTTTTTCTACCATCCGCATCCAGACTCATCCAAAGACAAATGTGTGGCTCATGGTGCCCAGGGCTTTGGCGGCGCACTTCCGCAGTAGGAATGCACTGGCATCTGCAACGCCAACTCATCTCCATCGTTTGCAGCAAGCCTGGGGCACCTTTCATGCCAGCTCCATCCACAGGACCACCAATGCAGGCCTGAAAAGTCAGTGAGTATCCTTGACCACACTCGATCGCGTCTCCAACACCTCTGTTACAGAATTTGTTCCCTATCATTATGATATCCTTTTCTCCTACCACCCTCATAATGATGTACAATGTCAAGCACTTCCTCTAAGAATCTGTGTGAGTTCCTCCTGTCGTCGGGACTTCGCTCACCATGTACATACACCTCACAGGTTCCAGACTTCATCAATTGCCCATGAATGTGCTGCAACAGCAGGAAATCCCTGTGCTGAAGATGTTCTGCATATTGATGGTGGGATCCTACAGCATTGGGAGCGGCATCCACACCAGGATCATCAAGTGGACTTGGTGCCCTTTAGCATTGTTTTGACCAGTGCAGCCAGTGGCTGATCACCATCACCACCACCATCCGTCTCGATCTCAACACCTACCGCTGTCACGCACCAAACAGGTTTGGTACAGTGAACATGGAAGATAATGCCTATATTGAATGATCCTTATGCGAAGGATAAGCATGATGGACCCTCATTGTAGCCATCTATCGCACAAGAAGACTATCCTGATGCGAGAGATGAATGCCAATGCAGACAGTCATCTATCACACGAGAACCGCCAAGAAGCAGAAGAAACTGAAGGAATAACGTCAATTGTGGTATGAGAAAGGAATGCACACGTCTACAGTCCAACTCCCATACCAGAACGATCAAAGAAGCCAAAGAATTGATGGAGAAATGAAGGAGAAAGAGAAGAAATGATTTTTAGCACCCAAATGTCATTTTTAGGCACCCAGTGCCGATATTTTGAATAGCTCCATTGTTTCTGAAGCTATCAGGCATGTGACTATACCGTCAGAAGCCTAGAACGTGGTCTATCTGCTTGTCAAGTTCCAATGCAAATCCGTTCATTTCCCACAGAGATATTCCCCCTGCAATCCAGACCTTCGCTTCATCGCTCACTATGGAGTCCATATTTTCTCTGGATCATTTCTCCGCTATTGCTGCAGATCTCCACTATGTCCTGCTCTTAGGACAGCCTCTCCCAGAGTTCCCGTGCACTGCCTGGCACATATCTTCCCAGCCTGCTCCCTCAGTCCCTCTCGTTCTCAGTCAGCACGTTCTCCTCATCAGTCCTGCGTCAAGGACGTACTTTGGTCATCTTAGGTCTATTGTCAAGCTTGAGAAGTCTTCTCTGGTCATCTCTGTGTCCCCTGAGCCCTCAGCCTATGGTCCCTTCCTCCCAGATACTTGCCATGTCCATCTTCCTCTGTCGTTCGTCTCACTTCCCTGGATGTGTCGAATTCAATACTCTATCCGCTTCCCTACTTTCAGACGACGTCCCCCAGCACCATGACAGTTATTCCCCCACTTTATAGTGCTATTAGGAAGAAGAACCCCCTCTCGTTCTTTCCCAGAAGAGAGCTTGTCAAGGGAGCCCGTGGTTGTGCTTCAGCAGCGCTAGAACACATGCACTATACCTTAGTGTATGCTGCCCCCCCAAAAAGACCTCTGGACCCCTGGTACCCTTCTTGTGGCTGTTTTGTCTCGTATCAATCCCCCTATTAATCTCAGATCTTCCCCATTGTTGTCCCATCAAATTCCTGATGGTACACAGCCCCCTATCAAACTTCTTAGGCTGTGCATCAATGACTCCTTCTGCTGTGCAGTGACTCATCCCTTGCTTACTGATGCTCTCTTGTCATCAGTATTACTCTATCCCTTTCGCATTTTTGGTATATTACTCAGCTGATGACTCACTCCCTTACCAATCAATCTTGTCATGCAGCTTACTCATTCCTTTACTCAGCAGCTTATTCATGCTCCCTATGCTTACTCATTCCTGCTTATCCCTTGCTTACTGATCGCTTACAAACCCCTTACAAAGCTCTTACCAATCCCTTACCAATCCTTGACAAATTCTGCTTACTCCCTTCTCTTTTTGTACTTTAATGCTGTGCCCCCCCATGTATTTAAACCCCTGGGCTCAGCCCAGTGAAAAGACCCAATTTGCACGAAATTATCCCTCTCTCAGACTCTCTCAGTCAGTATCCCCTCAGTTCTTTGAGTCTTGTAGGCTTCAGTGAAGGTCTAAAGGCTCTAATATCTCAAGTTTATTCAATCCATTCAAGTCCAAGTATTTCTCTAGGCTCAAGCGGAGTCTAGCCAGTCAATCCTTCATCTCTCATTGCTTCTGGACGTCAGGAGCCCCCTTGTCCCCTTGCTGCACCAATCTCTAGGTGTAGTATCGCTGTTTCAGCCTCAGTCAACCCAATCCCCGCTTTGACACTTCCTAGGCTTTAGGAAGAGTCCAGACCCCTATCCCCTTTGTCTTCTATTACTCCTGTACCCCAGGAGTATCCTGCATCATTGTCTGCATCACCCTGTTGGTGTAGATCCCCTTCCCCCCTCCTCAGCACATCCTCTCTGGACACCATGGAGGTAAACCACCACTCGCACATATTCGTAGTCCTTTGTTGGTGTTGTGTTTGGGTTATTACTCTGACCCAAATCCACACTTTGACTCACACCGCGTCGCTTCTGAACCAGGAACATCACCAGTTGTAGGCACGGCATCAGAAATGGAAGTGGCTGATGGGGCAGCTGATGGAGCAGCTGATGGGGCAACTGATGGGGCAACTGATGGGGCTATAGAAGATGTCGACCGCTGGACACAATGGTGTGCAATATGCCCAGGCTTAGCTTTTTTGATCTGTCCACAGATCCTCTCGTCATCAATGGCAGTGACAGATGTCTAGACTTATTGAGTCATCACGGTGAAGCGAGATGAGACAATAAATGATTGACCTTGCTTGTCACTCAATGTGTTCCAACTATCTCTTCCACCATCGTGTCCCCTTCTTCATTTATGGTGTTGAACTCGGAGCCAAGCTCACTATCATCATCTTGTTGGCTGGTACACTTTCACTTCAGGTTAACGGCATCTACGTCCTGAGCCTCTACGCCAAAATGTTCAAAGTTGCTATCTTCATAATTGAAGTCGATTGCTGGTTCATCCTATTACCGAGGTCAGCTTGCAGGATGACACAAGACAGTGATAAAAATAATACAACTCACCGGGGTTGGACTACTGTTCATGAATCTCCTCATTTGTTCCCACTCCTCAATTGAAGTCGGAGGGTCAATGGGAAAGCTATGCCATGATGACGCTGGGGTGGCCGGCCGTTTCCAACGAGGGAATGTATGGTGAGCTTGAGCTTTCCCCTTTGGTGTTGTGGCTGACAATACATCTTGGTTTCAGTTCATGATCTCACCCTTGAGGGTACCGTCGTCTTCGCTGAGGATTGATTTCAAGTTGATAAAGTGTAGAGTAGATTCAGTCAGTAGCAACATCAATGGTAAGAATCAAAGATGCACAGCATGCGATCCGATTTCTTCTCACGTGCCTCATTGACAACACGCACTGGCAATGCGGCCGCACTTTGCTTGCAGGCTTCCTGAATCGCTCCTCGTAACTTGAACTTGGTCCCCTCGACATCCTTTGATGCTGTCATATCCATACTTTTCCAGTCGCAACTCCGGTCTAACCATGGCCCGCCTGACCTCTCCTTAGGCATAGATGCAACTCCGGATCTAGTCCGGCCATCTCCAGCCCTATAGCTGCACTCCAGCTCAACTCCGGTCACTACGTCCATCTCTGCCTCAGGACTAACCCCTGTCTCCCTACAGACAGATCCGCGGTCTAACTCCTCCGTGTCGGACCTGTACCTACCACTAGTTGCTACTCCGGTTTCAGTCCAGCTACTCCCTTAGCCTTGTCTGCGACATAGCCCAACTCCGGCTGGTACATCCAACTCCGGCTCAGTTCTGCTCCTGCTCCTGCTCCACTTCCTCTGTCAGGTCCACCAAAGGCTTAGGACATTTCCATGTCCAACTCCAGACCTTCCTCCGGCTACTCTGCCCTTCCTCCACCTGTGCACTCCCTCCGCTCGTGCACTCCCTCCGCTCTTGCACTTCCTCCGGTCGTGCACTTCCTCCGGTCGTGCACTTCCTCCGGTCGTGCACTTCCTCCGGTCCCACTTCCTCCGGTCCCACTTCCTCCGGTCCCACTTCCTCCGGTCCTGGACATCGCTCCGGACTTAACATTAGTTAAGTCCACCTCCAACCCTTACCTGTCCTCTTCCGACCTAGTTCCCTTTACTTCACTGTCCCTGCTTTTCCTCCATCGTCCCTGTATCTCTAGTTCCCCGTGTCTGCTCCCGCTCCAGTTTATTTTCCTGTACCTGCTTTATTTTCCTGTCCGTTTCTGCTCTGTCCCTTGTCCCAACTAAGGTGTTTACTTGTCACCGTATATACTCACCCTAGTTCTCATTTACTATATAAACTACTATACTCCAGCCTAGTAGTTTCCTTAGATCAAATCTCGACTAAGATACTCCCCACTCTGTACTACCCATTATGCTCTCCTAATCCATCTGTTCATCTGAACTCCTGAACTCCGGCCAACTCTGGCCTCCGTCCTATCTCGTCCCCTTGGTCCTATGTCCGATCCTAGCAAGTCTCCTACTTGCACGAGGGCAAAAGCCACCTCTGTCCCAGACTCGACGCTAGACCTCTCAGGACTTATCCCACCTCTGGGATGTCCTTCGCTCCGGAAAAACTGCGCTCAACTCCGGACCACTTTCCCGCGGTCCGGACTTACTCCGCAAAAACCCGGACTTACTCCCTGTGCTTCTCTAGTGCCCGGACTTCGTCCGTTTGACCCGGACTTGACTCTCCGCACTAACTAGCACCTACTAGTGTCTGGACTTACCTCCTCATTAGTTCCCTGCACCTCTGGACCTCCTAGTAAGATCGTCGAGGAGAACCGGTCTTGACAGTAGATTTGATCTCACCAAAACTCGTGCAAGTTCATCCGCCATGGCTCTGAACTTACTGTCTCCGACAGTATGCATAAACCCACACTCTTTGTCTGTCACTCACGTCCGGCCAACCTTGGCCACCGTACTCCTGAGCATCGCACTCTCTGACTTGTCCTACCCGGACTTTCCGCTCTGACCATCTCCGGTCGCCCACATTGACTGGCAACTACTCCTGGACTTTGCTCTAAGTCCTTCGTACTTTATTTCCAATGACTGCTCTTCTTTAGGGCATCAACTCCGGCCACCCCTATCTTACTCCGGCTTTACAAACCCTTGTTTGGTCCGGACTTTTGAATTTCCGCACTCTGGTCCTTTTCTTTGGACTCGGAAACTCTCTGGCTGGCTCGGAAGTACTTGTCTACACTCTGTTGCCTTGGCTTGTCACCAGCTCTGCTGCCTGCACCTACCTTTGCCTTCCTTTGGCTGCGCTGACCCTCATCAACTCCGGACTTTTGATTTTCCGGCTTGTTGTTCCTTCTCCAGACTCAGAAACTCTCTGCTCCGCCTGGAAACCTTGTCCGCACTCTGCAGCCATACTTTGGCATCGTGTCTGTTGCCTCTGTCTGTCTCTTTCCTCCTTTTGTCTATCTAGACTCTTGGCTACTCCGGACTTTTGAATTTCCGGCTTTCCATCCTTTCTCCAGCATCGGAAACCCTCAGCTTTATCTGGAAATCATTGTCTATGCTCTGTAGCCATCTCCAGGCATTGTATCTGCTGTCCTCGTCTGCTCCCTTGCCTTCAGCAATTTCGGACATCATATCCTGTCTCTCTGCAGCTACTCGGGTGTCTAACACCTTGGTACTCCGGCATCTTGGTCCGCTCCGGCTCCCCAACTCCACTGGAAGTACTCCGCAGTGCTTTGGAACACTCTATAACCAACTCCGATGTTTTAGCTCAAAACTCTGGTCGCCCTACTGTTCACTTGGGCTTCCTCTAGTCAAAATGTCACTTCTTGCACTCGGAACTCTTTCCACTCTGTGGAAACTCCAGCCAACTCCAGACCTATGCAGCAGGCCATCCACTAGTCTTTGCTCCCTACCTTTGCTCTTGACAGTCTTGTGTCTGTCCTTCTGTCTGTCCTCTCTGTCTGTTCTTTCCAGTCGCTCTTTTCACCATTGACACTCTTGTCTGTGGTATCTAGACCTTGTCCAGTCATCTCTTGTGCACCACACACTAACTCCGGTTGTGTCTTGTGGTTGCACACCAACTCCGGTCAACTCCTGTAGTTGTGCACTAACTCCGGTCACTCCTTGTGGCTGCGCACTAACTCCGGTCAACTCCTGTGATTGTGCACTAACTCCGGTCACCTCCTGTGACCTGCATACTACCTTTACTAGTTGCCTTCTGTGCCCAGTGCACCAACTCTTGTCATCTCCTGTGGCTGTGCACTAACTCCGGTCAACTCCTGTGGTTGCACACTAACTCCGGTCACCTCCTGTGCCCTGTGTGCTAACTCCAGTTGCCTTCTGTGCCCAGTACACTAACTCCAGTCATCTCCTGTGGCTGCGCACCAACTCCAGTCACTTCCTGTGCCCTGTGTGCTAACTCCGGTCACATCTCCACCTGATCGCTTGGTATCTCTGGACTTTTTCCACCTACCCGGACTAATAGGCTTTGCTGTTACCCATCGGAAACCCCTATTTCCGGAACTCCGGCACTGTCCTGCCATCCAGTCTGTCATTCTGACCCCTTTTGCCTGCCTCTGACTATCTTGTCAACCTCTGAGTCTGTCCTTTCTGAAATTGTCAACTCCGGTCGTCTCCACTCCTCTGGCATCGTCGCACAAACTCTCTCCGTGCCCCTGCGCACACCTCTGTGTCTCTGCACACAAACCTTCGTGCTCTTTTGCACAATCCGCACCTCCGGTGCAATCTGGTGCTATATGCACAAATCTGTGCCTCCGTGCACAACCCTCGCTCGGGAACTACTAATAGGAGTAACTTCGAAACATAACATACCACCTACGAGGATCCATTGATCAATTAGGTATTGGTTTGTATTATCACCGAATACCTTGCAGTGTTTGCCAAGCCCCTGACGTCACCCCCTGGGAACCTAGTTTCCAAAACTCCGGAATTTACTTCTGCCTCCTGCTCTCTCTGACCCCTTGTCGACTAGCCAGTTGAACTCCTGGTAACTCTGGGCAAACCCACCTGCTTCTATCCAGCTTGCGATGGCTAACCCCCATGACTGCAATCTAACTCTGAAAGCAACTCCGGTTCTTCCTTGATTGGAAGGAACCACCTCCGCTCGGAAACCACCCACTACCACCCAAGACCTTGTCTTCAGTTTCACCAACTTGGACTCACCCTTCCATTCACTACTCTCTTGTCTCCATATACCTAGGCTACCTCTCGTCACCATCCCTGACTACTCCGAGTAACTCCGGTTGTTGTCCACCTGGACAACTGCACTCTGTGCTATTCTGCTCCGGACCTCTTTGTCAAAACTCCGGACTTTGTAATCACTACTCCGGACCATTCTTGTCAATACTCCGGACCTTGTTGTCAAAACTCCGGATTTTACTCACTCCACAGCACCATCCTCTGCTGTTCTGCCTAACCCGCTTTGTGCTTGCTAGCCCCAAGTGTCACTTTGGTGCATCAGCACTACCTGCTCTCTTACCTGGCCATCTGGTGCTTTGACCCCATTACCCTGAGGGTAGACTATGGGACGTCTACCCAAAGAAGGGGATAAGGGCTTCGCCCCAGCCAACCTTTAGTCACTTTTTATTGTTATCGTAGTCTGTATCTGACCTTTCCGGTCGCATCTCCGGCCAGTCCGGAACCCCATACCCTGTTTCCAGCTACTAGCTAGCTCGTTTGGCTTCGTGCCAACACTCCTGTCTGAGACAGCTTCACGCTGACTCACTCTTCCGACTGTGTCTCCAACCAGTCCGGTACTCCTGGTCCTGTACCAACCCTCTTGACTGAGACAGTGTCATGCTGACTCACCTTTCCGACTGCGTCTCCGGCCAGTCCGGAACTCCTGACCCAATCTCCGGTCGCTCTCTAGCTTGGAGGCTTCTCTCCAGCTGTGTCAATCTTCTGCGACCAACCGAGACAGCATTGCGCTGGCTCACCAAAACTATGTCCTCTGTGCTAGCCTGCTTGTATTCCCATCCTTGTCCGGCCCTACTAGCGGACTTCCGGTCACTTGGCAGTACTTGCACCCCAACTCCGGCTCTCTTCCGCACACCCAGAACCTCAACCTTCGACTCTCTCTCTTGTTGCTGATATTTGTGGACTCCTGACCCATCTAGGCTCTCAGCCAACTGATCCTACCACTTCCGGATCAACTCCATGCTTTCTCCGGTCAACTGTACTACTTTGTACTCAAAACTCCGGACTGTTTCCACAGGAAAGCTGAGTACTCGCCTGGAAATCGTCGGACCACTTTCCCTCCTTGTCAGTAACCTCTAGGGTCACTCTATGGCCACTCTCCGGCCACTGGTTCTTGTAGCTTGGACATTCCCTGTTCCCGACCTTCTGGTCACTCTGGCTTTACAGCCACCCGCATCTTGCTCTCTGAGCTTATTCTACTCATCTGTGCTTTTAATCTGTGCTTCCCTCAGTTGCACTCATCTGTTTCCGGACCATTTCTGGTCTCTCCGGCCCTTGTGGTCAACTCCGGCCCAGCTCTGAACTTACTGGTCAACTCCTGTTCAGTTTTAGCATCTCCGGTTGCGACCTCCAGCTTGCATCTGGACTCGAGACATTGCTTGTCTCTATGCGCAGTCTGACAGTCTGTTCTGACTCCTGGTCACCTCTAGTCCATCTCCGGACTCTCTGGTCAAATCCTGACCATCTCCTGCAGTTCCGCTTTTGTCCTGTCCAACTCCGGCGGACTTCCTGGTCACGTCCTGGTCAGCTCTAGCAGTCCTGCTCGCAAACTCCAGTTTGCACCTCCTCTCTGGACATTCCCTAAGTCATCTGACTTCCTGTCCAAACTCCTGGTGCTTTCTTCGAGACTCTCTGTCTCTCTGACATCTCCGCAAGTCCTGCTTTGCATCTCCGGCTCATATCCAAAACTCCGGACCTCTTGCATCATTTCCTGGTTCATCTGACCTATCTCCAGCAGCTCTGCCTTCGATGTCTGGTTTGCATCTCAAAACTCCGGACATCTTGTCCTCTGTTCTTGTTGACACTGCCAGCAGTCTGCTTGCGATCTCCGACTTGTAACTCTGGACTTTATTTGTCACCTTTGTAGTCATCCAACTCCCTCTCCTGACACCCTGTTTACCATCTCCGGCTTGAATCTCAAAATTCCGGACTTCTGTGTCATCTCCAGAGTCATCAGACTCTCTGTCGGTACTACTTGCGCTCGCAATCTTCAGCTTGCATCAAAAAATTCCGGACTTCTTGTATCATCTGTGGATTCATCTGACTGCTTGTCTTGACTCCTGCTTATGATCTCCAGTCCATATCTAAAAAACTCCGGACTTCTCATATCATCTCCGGAGCCATCTGCTTCCCTGCCTTGACTCCTGCTCGCAGTTCCTTGCTTGCAACTCAAAACTCCGGACCTCCTGTGTCATCAGACTCCTTGTCCTGACTCCTGGTGTTTTCTCCGGAACACTTTGTCCACTGTGACATCTCCAGCTGTCTTGCTTGTGATTCCTGACTCCTTTTCAACTCCGGATACACCATGTCATCTCCTGAGTCATCTGACTCACTTCTCTGACATACTGTCGCTTCTCTGAGACACTCTGTCTACTCTGACATCCTGCCTGACTGTCTGACCTTGACACCTGTTTGCTCTGGCTTGGACTTCCTGGACCTGGACTCATCTCCGGTATCATCACTCACTGATGGTTCACCCGGACCTTAGCCTAGTCCTTCTGTTAGTCCCAATGGTAGACCTCACACTCTATGTTGCATCCGCACTGAAGCCTCAAGGGCTCGGCCCTAAGAGGGGGATACTGTCATATCCATACTTTTCCAGTCGCAACTCCGGTCTAACCATGGCCCGCCTGACCTCTCCTTAGGCATAGATGCAACTCCGGATCTAGTCCGGCCATCTCCAGCCCTATAGCTGCACTCCAGCTCAACTCCGGTCACTACGTCCATCTCCGCCTCAGGACTAACCCCTGTCTTCCTACAGACAGATCCGCGGTCTAACTCCTCCGTGTCGGACCTGTACCTACCACTAGTTGCTACTCCGGTTTCAGTCCGGCTACTCCCTTAGCCTTGTCTGCGACATAGCCCAACTCCGGCTGGTACATCCAACTCCGGCTCAGTTCTGCTCCTGCTCCTGCTCCACTTCCTCTGTCAGGTCCACCAAAGGCTTAGGACATTTCCATGTCCAACTCCGGACCTTCCTCCGGCTACTCTGCCCTTCCTCCACCTGTGCACTCCCTCCGCTCGTGCACTCCCTCCGCTCTTGCACTTCCTCCGGTCGTGCACTTCCTCCGGTCGTGCACTTCCTCCGGTCCCACTTCCTCCAGTCCCACTTCCTCCAGTCCCACTTCCTCCGGTCCCACTTCCTCCGGTCCCACTTCCTCCGGTCCTGGACATCGCTCCGGACTTAACATTAGTTAAGTCCACCTCCAACCCTTACCTGTCCTCTTCCGACCTAGTTCCCTTTACTTCACTGTCCCTGCTTTTCCTCCATCGTCCCTGTATCTCTAGTTCCCCGTGTCTGCTCCCGCTCCGGTTTATTTTCCTGTACCTGCTTTATTTTCCTGTCCGTTTCTGCTCTGTCCCTTGTCCCAACTAAGGTGTTTACTTGTCACCGTATATACTCACCCTAGTTCTCATTTACTATATAAACTACTATACTCCGGCCTAGTAGTTTCCTTAGATCAAATCTCGACTAAGATACTCCCCACTCTGTACTACCCATTATGCTCTCCTAATCCATCTGTTCATCTGAACTCCTGAACTCCGGCCAACTCTGGCCTCCGTCCTATCTCGTCCCCTTGGTCCTATGTCCGATCCTAGCAAGTCTCCTACTTGCACGAGGGCAAAAGCCACCTCTGTCCCAGACTCGACGCTAGACCTCTCAGGACTTATCCCACCTCTGGGATGTCCTTCGCTCCGGACAAACTGCGCTCAACTCCGGACCACTTTCCCACGGTCTGGACTTACTCTGCAAAAACCCAGACTTACTCCGCAAAAACCCGGACTTACTCCACAAAAACCCGGACTTACTCCCTGTGCTTCTCTAGTGCCCGGACTTCGTCCGTTTGACCCGGACTTGACTCTCCGCACTAACTAGCACCTACTAGTGTCTGGACTTACCTCCTCATTAGTTCCCTGCACCTCTGGACCTCCTAGTAAGATCGTCGAGGAGAACCGGTCTTGACAGATGCTGGGCCAGTCTCCCGCTCTGTCCATAGCATTCATTGTAAGAAGTATTGCTTATCGGAGCAAATCTGACTCATTTACCTGTTGTAGTCAACCTGGCCTCTGTCATGCTGCCAATGCCCTTGCCCAAGTCAGATGCTGTATGGGGTTGTTGTAAGTATGTTGATTTGAAGGGGAGTATACTCAACCTTACTTTGATTAGAAGTTGGCACCACAACTGGGGCCTTGCTCACAGGCCATGGTCGTGGGCGTGGCTTGAGGGGTCTGATGGGATTTTCAAGGTCAGCACTTTCCTTCAACTGTTTTTTAGCCATTTTGTCTTCAATTGCGCCAATGCATTCATAGCCCTTCTGGACAGCGGCCAACTGAGCATCTTTGGCCCACTGAAGCACCTCGTCGTTGGCCTTCCTTTGTTCAGAGGTACGTCTGTGAACTTGTGAATCAACTACAATTTGACCAGGATGTAGATTAGCATTGCTTTGATGGGGACGTGAAGACATCGGAAGGATTGGAATGGGGGTCCTACGAGCGGGCACAGAAGAGCCCAGAGGGTGGAGGGTGAAAATTGTTTGAGAAAAAAGGACGGTACTATGTCATATGTTTTATCCTCTCGAACCGACCCTTGAACTTGGACCAAACAAAGTTGACACAGGTCTCGGCGAGTCTGTCCCAACTAGTGTGAATTTTGTTTTTCTCTGCGTCCATTTGTAAGTCTTCCCTCAAAAATTTGTCCATACATTCACAGACCAGCAATCCCATAGACTGGCAATCCAATGCTCCCCCATGCACGAAATCAGAGTCTTCAGGCCTCAAGTCACTATGCCTGTAAGCAATGCAAGCGGTGGTTTCGAAATAGGTCCAGCCTCACCCAACATACTCATGCCAAACATCCACGCTTCTTGCCTCCGCCAGCCATTTCAAATGCTCCACCAGATGCTTCAGACGTGCCAGGCGACCATGAAATGGATGGAGATTACTTTGTGAACGCTGAACCAGGTCCTTCAAACCATGAAATAGATGGAGATTACTCAGTGGACACTGAGCCAGGTCACAATACTATCAAGTCAGCATTTGTTGGGCTGGTGTCATGCACCAAACGTGTTTGGTACTGTGGACATGGAGAAAGTTAGCCGATGAAATTAATGCAAAGAACACACCCAAGATCTGTTGAAAGATTGTCCCAACTTGAGGGATACAGACAGCCCTCGCTATCCATATCATGCAAAGTCAAGACTATCCTTATGCGAAGAATGAATACAAGCTCGTTGTAGCCATCTATTGCACAAGAATGACTATCCTGGAGCAAGAGATGAATGCCATCATCTGGCAGTCATCCCTCGCACGAGAACCGCCAAGAAGCAGAAGAATCCAAGGATTGATGATCATTTCAGTATGAGAGAGGAATGCAACCTACTGCAGTCCAACTCCCATACCAGAACAACCAAAGAAGCAGAAGAAATGATAGAGAAATGAAGGAGAAAGGGAAGAATCATTTTTAGTGCCCAAATGTCAAATTTAGGTGCCCAGTGCCGGCATTCTGATATTTTGAATAGCTCTGCCATTTTTGAAGCTATCAATCATGTGACTATACCATCATGGAGCCTAGACCATGGTCTATCTGCCTGTCAAGTTTTGATGTAAATCTGTTTATTTCCCATGGAGATATTCCACCCGCAATCCAGACACCCACTTCATCACTCACTATGGAGTCCACATTTTCTCTGGAACGTTTCTCTGCTATTGTAGCAGACCTCAACTATGTCCTGCTCTTGGGACAGCCTCTCCCTGAGCTGCTGTGTACTGTATGGTACATATCTTCCCAGCCTGCTCCCTCAGTCCCTCTCGTTCTTGGTCAGCGCGTTCTTCTCGTCAGTCCTGCATCACACATGTACTTTGGTCATCTCAAGTCTATCGTTAGACTTGAAAATTCATACCTGGTCGTCTCTGTGTCTCCTGAGTCCTCTGCATATGGTCCTTTCATCCTGGAGTCCTGTCACATCCATCTCCCTCTATCATTCATCTTGCTTCCATGGTGTTACGACCATGCCCCACTCCGGGCCTTATCCGGTCACTCCGGTCGTATCGCAGCTCTACAGCTCTACTCCAGTCGCTCGTCTCCTACTCCGGTCGCGCTCACGCAGATAACCTTCCGCTAACTACGACCCTTGGTCTATACTCCATTCGCTCTTACTACACCTCGCCGTCTACCCTGCCTTGACGTGAGTTCTCCGTGAACTCGATATATCCTATACCTTGTAGCTTTTTCACCGGACCTGATTTATTTTACCCGGTCCTGACTTTATTTTCACCGGACCTGACCTAGTCCTAACTCCGGTCATCCCTTGTCCGCTATTAGGTTGTTTACTTGTCACCGTATGTACTCGACCCTAGTTTCTACTTAGTATAAGTACCCTCTAGTTTACCTTGTATACCTCAGTCTGAAATCATCTAAGTCACTACTCCTGATCCTCTGTCCGTCTCCGTCTCTATCTCTGTCTGACCGGAACCTACGCAAGGGATCAACGCTCGCTGTCCTTGTTGTTGAATCCAAACGGTCGCAACTCCGGCCCGGGCTAACCTCTGCCCAAACCTCCGACCTCCCCTCTCGTCCGCTTTCGTCCGGACTTGACCGGACCCCCTACCGGAGTAGACCCGGACTTGACACATGGACACATCGAATCCGCTATTCACGTTTCACTTCCCTGCTATCCTGCAACAAACACGAATGAAACAGTGCTCTAAAACCCTTCTTAGGAGCCCTAATAGAGTACAGAACCTTCCCCTTACTGATCAGGGGAAGACTGCACTTTGGGAGCACCAAATTTCGCGTTTTTGTTCTACAGAAGCTCAATCCAAGGGATTTGTGACACTCTGTGACCAGCTGTGACTCTACTTGTCATTCCAGGCCCCCTGACACTGCTCTTCTGGTCGGATCAATTCTTTTATTTTTATTATCCCCCAGCCACTCCCATCAGTGGCACTGCTTCAGAAGCTCATCTCCAGATCTAAAGTTCAATCAATCACAGGTTGTGCTTCCCTTCTGTCTGAGTCACACAGAGTCACTCTGGCTCACTCTGACTCACTCTGCTGCGCATTATTCATCCCCTCTTGGCATTACTAATCCCCATTACTCCCCTTACCAATCACTTACCAATCATCCTTCAAATCATGCTTATCATGCTGCTTATCAATTCATGACTCATGCCCCTATGATTCATATGCATTATGTCATTGCATATGCTCATTTAGCTTTGATCTACTCATCCCATGCTTCCCCCCCCCCTCTCTTTTGGGCCCCATGCAATGATTTTTCCATATTCTTGGTTGTGCACCCCTTTTTACCTATGTTTTTGCTCTTTCCCTTGGCTCAGCAGCTTGTTCAGGCTCTCCCCATCGATGACTCAGCCTGATTACACTGCTTATAAATCGCTTACCAAGCACTTAGTCATTTGTGCTTACAGGGCCACAGCCCCTCCTGTATATAAACCAGCAGCCAAAGGCTGCAAGGAAGTGTCTGCTTCCCCCTCAATAAAGCGACCACAGTCACTCCTACTCACTGTCTATAAGCTCCCTCTCTGTCTTTGGACTTGTAGGTCACTCAGTGCTGGCCTAAAGCTCCTATATTGTTGTTTATCAGATATATCTTGTATCTGATCATTTCTCTAGGCTCAAGCACAGTCTAGCATCTCTGTCCACTCCATCCCATCACTGTCCATCACATTCTTGAAGCAGGAACTGTCCCCTTGCTTCCCTGTTGTCCCATCACTGCTGTTACACCCCTGTCATCAATCTATCATTGCTCTTCAATCCCAGGACTCTTCCTAACCACTGTGGTAGGCTGAAGAGGAGTCAATACCATCCCCAGTCGCATATCTTCCCCATCAGAAGCCCTTCCCTTCCCTCCTGCATCCTGCCTGAAGGTGTGCAGCACACCCCCCTGAGGAGATTAAATACCAGAAATGCAAAGGAAGACCACCACTCGCATTTTGCTGTCATTTGGTGTTGGTTGTTGGTTGTTCTGACCTTTTCCCTCACTTAGGCGCACACCAGGTGACACTTTATTCCGCAACTATCACCCAGGCCTCAGGTAGTTCAGTCACAAACCCTCGCAAAAGTGGGTCATCGGACATTGTCATATCCATACTTTTCCCAGTTGCAACTCCGGTCTAACCCTGGCCCGCCTGACCTCTCCTTAGGCATAGATGCAACTCTGGATCTAGTCCGGCCATCTCCAGCCCCATAGCTGCACTCCAGCTCAACTCCGGTCACTACGTCCATCTCCACCTCAGGACTAACCCCTGTCTTCCTCTAGACAGATCCACGGTCTAACTCCTCCATGTTGGACCTGTACCTACCATTAGTCGCTACTCTGGTTTCAGTCCGGCCACTCCCTTGGTCTGGTCTGCGACCTAGCCCAACTCCGGCTGGTACATCCAACTCCGGCTCAGGTCTGCTCCTGTTCCGCTCCACTCCCTCTGATAGGTCCACCAATGGCCTTGGACATTTCCATGTCCAACTCTGGACCTTCCTCTGGCTACTCCGCCCTTCCTCCACCTGTGCACTCCCTCCGCTCGTGCACTCCCTCTGCTCTTGCACTTCCTCTGGTCGTGCACTTCCTCCGGTCCCACTTCCTCCGGTCCTGGACATCGCTCCGGACTTAACATTAGTTAAGTCCACCTCCAACCCTTACTTGTCCTCTTCCGACCTAGTTCCCTTTACCTACTTGTCCCTGCATCTGCTCCGTCGTCCCTGTAATCCTAGTTCCCCGTTTCTGCTTCTGCTCCGGTTTATTTTCCTGTCCCTGCTTTATTTTCTTGTACCTGGTTTATTTTCCTGTCTGCTTCTGCTCCATCCCTTGTCCCAACTAAGGTGTTTACTTGTCACCGTATGTACTCACCCTAGTTCTCATTACTATATAAACTACCGTACTCCGGCCTAGTAGATTCTTAGATCAAATCTCGACTAAGATACTCCCCACTCTGTACTACCCACCATGCTCTCCTAATCCCATCTTGTTCTCCTGAACTCTGGCCAACTCCGGCCTCTGTCCTATCTCGTCCCCTTGGTCCTATGTCCGATCCTAGCAAGTCTCCTACTTGCATGAGGGCAAAAGCCACCTCTGTCCCAGACTCGACGCTAGACCTCTCAGGACTTATCCCACCTCTGGGATGTCCTTCGCTCCGGACAAGCTGCGCTCAACTCCGGACCACTTTCCCGCGGTCCGGACTTACTCTGCAAAAACCTGGACTTACTCCCTGTGCTCCTCTAGTGCCTGGACTTCGTTCATTTGACCCGGACTTGACTCTCTGCACTAACTAGCACCTACTAGTGTCTGGACTTACCTCCTCATTAGTTCCCTGCACCTCTGGACCTCCTAGTAAGATCGTTGAGGAGAACCGGTCTTGACAGACATGTACATTTGCCTGTAAAGGTGGGACTAGCTGACGCCGGCCGATGCTCGCAAAACTGGGCCAGGCCGATGTTTTCTATTATTGCAAATCTAGTACAGGCCTGAGGGACATTAATCACTGCAAAACTGGGATGGGCTGATGTTTGATAAAAATTGCAGAACTGGGACTGGTGGGAGCATTGTAAAACTAGGTCAGGCCTGTTGAACAAAAAAATTGACAAGTGTTGCAAAGCTGGGACTGGCCGATGTTGTAGATACATTGCAAAACTGGGTCAGGCCTGTTGAGAAAAAAGTTGTCAATTACTGCAAAACTGGGTCAGGCTGACATGGCAGAATGGGGTCAGGCCTTTTGAGGAAAAAATTGTCAAGCATTGCAAAACTGGGTCAGGCTGACATTGTATATACATTGCAGAACTGGATCAGGCCTGTTGAGAAAAAAAGTTGTCAAGCATTGCAAAACTGGGTCAGGCTGACATTGCAGAACTGGGTCAGGCCTGTTGAGGAAAAAGTTGTCAAGCATTGCAAAACTGGGCCAGGCTGACATTGCAGAACTGGGTCAGGCATGTTGAGGAAAAAGTTGTCAAGCATTGCAAAACTGGGCCAGGCTGACATTGCAGAACTGGATCAGGCCTGTTGAGAAAAAAAGTTGTCAACCATTGCAAAACTGGGTCAGGCTGACATTGCAGAACTGGGTCAGGCCTGTTGAGAAACAAAGTTGTCAAGTACTGCAAAACTGGGTCAGGCCTGTTGAGCAAAAAAGTTGTCAACCATTGCAAAACTGGGTCAGACCCAAAATTGATACACATTGCAGAATTAAATTACTGTGCTGACTACCAAAAATGTGGACCATTGATTAGGCAATATTGTGTACTGTTGGTGTGATAGTGTTGACTACCAAAGATATGCAGCTTGGATTATCTAATGTTGTGTTCTATTGGTGTGGTAGTGCTGATTACCAAAAATGCGGACTATTGATTAGCCAATGTTGTGTAGTGTTGTTGTTGTAGTGTACTACCAAAAATGTGTAGTATTGATTACCTAATGTTGGGTACTCTTGGTGTGGTAGTGCTGATTACCAAAAATGCGGACTATTGATTGGCTATTGTTGTGTAGTGTACTACCAAAAATGTGTAGTATTGATTACCTAATGTTGGGTACTCTTGGTGTGGTAGTGCTGATTACCAAAAATGCGGACTATTGATCAACCAATATTGTGTGGTGTTGTTGTAGTGTACTACCAAAAAAAGTGTAGTACTGATTACCTAATGTTGTGTAGTATTGATGTGATAGTGTTCATTATCAAAAATGCGGACTGTTGATTAGCCAATATTGTGTAGTGTTGTTGTTGTAGTGTACTACCAAAAATGTGTAGTATTGATTATCTAATGTTTTGTACTGTTGGTGTGGTAGTGTTGATTACCAAAAATGTGTAGCTTGGATTACCTAATGTTGTGTACTGTTGGTGTGGTAGTGCTGATTACCAAAAATGCAAACCATTAGCCAATGTTGTGCAGTGTTGTTGTTGTAGTGTTGATTACCAAAAATGTGTAGCTTGGATTACCTAATGTTGTGTACTGTTGGTGTGGTAGTGCTGATTATCAAAAATGCGAACCATTAGCCAATATTGTGTAGTGTTGTTGTTGTAGTGTACTACCAAAAATGTGTAGTATTGATTACCTAATGTTGGGTACTCTTGGTGTGGTAGTGCTGATTACCTAATGTTGTGTAGTGCTGATGTGATAGTGTTCATTACCAAAAATGCGGACTGTTGATTAGCCATTATTGTGTAGTATTGTTGTAGTGCACTACCCAAAATCTGTAGTGTTGATTACCCAATGTTGTGTAGTGTTGATTACCAAAAGTGCGGACTTCTGATTAGCCATTATTGTTTAGTGTTGATTACCAAAAATGCGGACTATTGATTAGGAAATGTAGTGTAGTGTTTGTGTATTGGAGTTGATTACCAACATTGTGTAGTTTTCATTAACTAAATTCAGTAGTGTCAACACTTGATTACATAAGCTCTCCAAGCGCCACTACTCCCAAAACATTACCATATTTGGTCAATAGTTGACTTCAAATATTCCCACCTTTGTTCTGGTACTTTTCTTCCCCTTCTGTGCTTCATCCCTGGTCCAAATGTACTGTAAAAATGATTCTGTACATATTACCCTATATGATCACCATTGGACCCTCATCTAAATGTGCAAGGGGCTCTGTATCCCCAGAGAGTAGTGCAGGCTTAAAAACACCAAAAATGTTCGCATTTTTGATACATTCAACATATCAACTTAAAGAATGCATCCCCATACAGGGGATATATGTACCTACAACATATTTACAGTCCACAGCATGGGATCCATGTCCTGGTGCGATGTTTTATGTTTTTCCTTTGCAAACATATCACCATGGCAGGCAATTACTAGGAGGTATGGTGGCTACTGGATGGTCTCCAGTGGTATTACTATGCTATACCAAAGTCCCAATACAATCTAGTGAGCAGCTGACCACTCCAAGAGGAGCAGCATAGAAAACAGCACTTTCATAACAATAGGTGCTGTATGATCCTCCAGATCAGGTATGCACAATATGACTATCTCAAAAGCTGGGGGATACCATACAGTAGTGGATACAATTTACTCAAGTCAATACCGCTTGATGTGGGGGAGGGAAGGGCACAATAACATACAGAAGGCGTGGGAAAATACCACACAAAATGCGGAACAGTGCTGTACAGACCATTACAGAATCTTGTGCGCTGTACATAGATTCGTACTGTATCCGCTGTCACACTCTGTATCACACTGTATCATTCTGTAGTCAAACTGGACAACCCTGTATTCAATTGTAGCTACTACATTGTAATTTACTAAATGCCAATTGGTTCCTTCAATGCTGTCCGCTGTAGCATTGTCATCATCCCCATTCTTTGTCGCCATTGTACTGCTGTGGCACTGGCCACGTGCGCATCGTCATCGTCATCGTCATCAATGCCGGTAGTGGTTGTGGTCACACAGCAGCGTGCGTGCTGGCGCTGGGTCGTCAATGCCGGTAGTGGTGGTGATCACATCGCAACATGTGTGCGTGCGGGCACTGGGTCGTCAATGTGAGTGGTGGTCATGGTCGTGTTGCAATGTGTGTGCGTGCAGACACTGGGTCGTCGACATGAGTGGAGGTGGTGATGGTAGTCTCATCGCAACATGTGTACATGTGGGTG
The DNA here is from genome assembly GCA_037178675.1 of Scleroderma bovista. Taxonomy (NCBI): domain Eukaryota; kingdom Fungi; phylum Basidiomycota; class Agaricomycetes; order Boletales; family Sclerodermataceae; genus Scleroderma; species Scleroderma bovista. The sequence continues at coordinate 33,978 of JAYMGJ010000442.1, forward strand.
CTGGGTCATCAACATGAGTGGTGGTGGTGGTTGCACTGCAGCATGCGTGCGTGCGTTCGTGTACGCTGGTACTGGGTCGTTGACACCGGTAGTGGTGGTAGTCACATTGCAACGTGTGTGCATGCGGGCAGGGTCATCAACACGAGGGGTTGTGGTCGTGGTGGTCATGGTGGTCGTGCTGCAGCGTGTGTGAGTGTGTGAGTGCACACTGGCACTGGGTCATCGATGCTGGTAGTGGTGGTGGTCGCGTCGCAACGTGAGTGCGTGTGGGTGTTGGGTCGTCAACGCAATTGGTGGTGGTGGTGGTCATGCCGCAGCATGTGTGCGTGCTGGCGCTGGGGTTGTCGCCCTCATCATCGTGGTGGTGATCGCGCCGTAGTGTGCGTGCGTGCATGCTTGCGCTGGGGTCATCCATCAGGAAATCGATGAGAGTCTGCTCAACCTTTATATAGCATTACCATTTTTTCCATGTGTATCCACATGCATCATTCTGATATACACTTAGATCATGTCATATACATTCTGGTAGTGTTTTGAGTGATGGACATCTTTATCAGTCTACTTGATTATGATCAATTTAGACAGGTTGCTTCTTTTTATCATGCCAGATCACCAGTATACCTGCTGATATATATGACCAAAAACCCAACCCCTGCTAAATGTGTTCAAATGTATATATAATTATACCTGCTGATGTACATGCTCAGATAAGTTTCATTCTGATGCTCCAGATCAGATTTATCAGAAAGTTATTACTGTCCCAGCTGTCCCAGAAGTACTCATACAAGCCAATAGTACCCATACCTTCATTGCCTGTACTTAAATTTCAACCACCTTAATTCATTCAATATTCATCTTAATCAATTTATATTCAATTTTGTACAGTACAAAAGAATAAATATTGTACACTAATGGGGGCAGAACAGAGACTAAATATATTATATACATTGAGGTCGTCGTCGTCGTCGTCATCATCAATGGTTGCGACATCAATGCAGGTGGTGGGGGTAGTGGCAGCGGCCACGTCGAGGTCGTCGTCGTCATTGCTGGTGTCGTGTCAACAACGCAGGTGGGGGGGTCGTTGTCGTTGTCGGTGCCTGGTGGTGGCCATGTTATCGACGCGGGTGGTAGCGGGTGGTGGTCACGTCACCGTCGTCCAGGTGGGGTGGTCGTCGACATTGGGGGTAGTGGTGGCATCGTCATCGTCAACATTGGGGGTGGTCATCGTCGTGTCATCGACATTGGTGGTGATGGTGGTCACGTCATCGACATTGGTGGTGGGTGATCGCATCATTGACGACGTGGGTGGTGATGGCGGTCGCGTCGTCGTCAACTTGGAGGTGGTGGTCGCGGCATCGACAACGTTGGGGGTGGTCACGTTGTCATCATTGAGGGTGGTGGTGGTCGCATCATCGTCGACGTTGGGTGTGGTGGTGGCCGCGTCGATGTTGGTGGTGGGTGATTGCGTCGTCGTCAACGTGGGTGATGATGGTGGTCACATCGTCGTCGTCGACGTTGGGGGTGGTGGTGGTCGTGTCATTGACGACGTTGGGGGTGGAGGTCGCGTCGTCGTCGTCATCGTTGGGGGTGGTCGTCGTGTCGTCATCGACGTTGGTGGTGGTGGCTGCATTGTCATCGACGCAGGAGGTGGTGGCCGCGTCGTCGTTGATGCTGGTGATGGTGGTGGTCGACGCGTGGTGTGGTGGTGGTGGTGGTAGAAGACAGAGAGTGAGGAGACTTAGAGACATTTTTGAAGTGTGTGTGTGTGCGTGTGTTTGTGTACATGATTATATCAGCATATTCAACGATCAATATTTTCTAAGGCTTCACTACACGCCTCGTCCACAGCCATCTCACCACTACCACCACCAGTGTCGTCGACGCGACCACCACCATCAGCGATGACGACAATGGCCCCACCACGGACGACGGCAACGACAATGGCCACCACCAGCGTTGTCGACCAGACAACAGCGACAACAGCCAACACCAACGTGACGACGACGACTACCCACCGACCATGACCACGGCCTGCGTCGACGACGCGGTCACCATCCCACCGCCAGCGTCGTCGCGACCCGACAACGACCACACCACCTGCGTCGCAGCCACCATCCCACCACGAATGTTGTCGTCGCGACCCGACAACGACCACCACCACCACCACCTGCATCGATGGCGCAGCAATCACCAACAACAACAACAACAACATCCAGCCCCCAACAATGGCCACCCGCGCGATGACGATGACGACCCCCATTCCCATCCCTATCCCCAGCACCGACGGCGATGACGCAACGACTCCCATCCCCTCCGTACAAACATATTACTTAGCTATTTGTATTGTATTCGTAGTACTAATAAATTAATTTTTTACTGATATAATGGAGTGAGTGCCCTCTACTGGGTACACTGAACCAACTGGGGGAGGAGTGGACTGGACTTAGAGTTGGACAAACTGGCACAGAGTCAGTCACATGCTGTCAGCTAATTGGATGCTGATGGCCTTGTGCTCTTGCATGCTGGCTGGTCAATAATTATCATAGCATTACTATAAATGACACAATGACATCCATAGATATTCCTAGTTTAGATTAATAAAATTGTTGTACACTCATTATCAATGGATGCCAGGATGATGACTGGCTGGTCAATATTTATCATAGCATTACCACACAATGACACAATGACACCCATAGGTATTCCTTGTTCAGACCAATAAAATTATTACATACACTTTATCAATAGATATCAGACTGCAAGCTGGATGATAAGAACATAAAATGTCCCCCAGAAAGTATATATCCTCATCATAGGTGTATCTTCCTGTTATTGCAAGATCAAATATACATCTTTCTGACATCAATTGATCAGCACAAGATAATGGTTTCTAAGTAATTATCCATTTATATCATGCTGACTTCTATTTGTCAGATTTGTCTGGTCATACCAGCACCTCCCCAATTTCCTGATGTCGCCGTCAACGGTAATGGTTGTGGTCATGTCTCAACATGCGGGTGAGTGGGCGCTGGGTTGTCAATGCTAGTGGTGGTGGTGGTCGCGTCGCAACATGCGTGCGGGTGGGCGCTGGGTCACCAATGCCAGTGGTGGGTGATGGTTGTGGTCGTGTCGCAGCATGTGGGCATGGGGGCAGGCACTGGGTCGTTGATGCCAGTGGTGGTGGTGGTCGCGTTGCATCCCTGCTGGTGCTGGGGTTGTCATTGCTAGTCGTGGTCGTGGCCGTGGTTGTGCCACTGCATGCGTGCGTGCTGGACTGGGGTCATTGTTGTTGCCAGTTGTGGTCGTGGTCACTTTGCAACGTGCATGCATGCTGGTGCTGGGGTCATTGAGACCAGTGGTGGCAGTGGTGGTGGTGGTAGATGTTGTTGTTGAGGTGGTGGCTGTCGTCGCCATTGTTTGGTGTGGTAAAGAGGGTGGTAGTCGGCACTGTGTTGGTGGTTGTTGTGTGGTGATTGTGGTTGTGGTCAGTGTTTTGGTCTTGGTTGTGGTGTTGTCGTCATCGCATTGTGGTGCCAGTCTCGGAGTCGGTCGGTGTAGGTGGCAGGGCTGCATGGTGTATGTGGGGTGAGTGTCCATGCAACAGGCTGGTAATAAAAGTTGTAAAAATAAAAAAACATACAAGAGGGGGGAATGATTCACACTGTATGGGCATAGGTACACGCAGAGGTCCTGTAACAATAGTTAGTATACAAAACAAAACATACCTGGAGGTGCGATTGTGCTGTGGTGGACAGCATTGTGCACGAAAAGTGCAAATTAATTACAGTGGCGGAGTGGGGGAGAGCAGTGGGGGTGGGGTAAGTGACAGGACAGGACTTAGTGAAACTTGTGAAAAAGTCAACGTACTGTGACATGCTGTGTCAGCGCTGCATTCCCATGGAACTGGGACCCTGTAGCAATGTATGCTGTAAGTGCTGTCCCGAAACAAGGGATTTTCTGATGAACTTCATCAGCAAAATGATGTGTGTCTGAACATCCTGAGATTTGTCTGAGTGGCCTGGGTGTCTGACAATGCCTGGAAAATGTCTGGGATCAGGGCACACCCTGGAGCCAGGCTCCTTCAGACAAAATTCATACCCATGCAACAGGCATGGCAACAGGCATATTTACAGACAGTTTCAGGTCATGGCCCTATGTATATACATAATTGAAAGTATCAAAGACAGCAAAGTATTAAAGTTGGTAAATAAAAATGCAGCCAGCAGCAAATTGTTGAGAAATGACAAACAGAACCAGGGCACCATTGGTGATCATTGTCAGGTCACTGTCCGCGAGATAGTGACAGTGGTGGCTTCAAAGGGTCGACAAACGTGTTGAGCATGTTGAACAGCACTGAAACGGCCAGAATAGGCCATGGATTGAATGGTACGGGCACATACCTGGGTGCTGAGTGTCACAGAAACCCCATGGATGGGTTGAACAGCAAGACAGATGCTCTGACAGGCCAGACGAGTGCTGTGAACACGTTGAACAGTGCTACAACAGCCAGTATGGACCACAGTGACAATGTGCACGTGTACCTGAGTGCTGGAGGCACAAGAGGATGCGTAGACGATTTGGATGGCTTTGGGAGCCACACGGACGCATCGATCGGGCACGGAGACGTCCCAAGCATTGAGGACAATGCGAATACAGCTAAAAATGCACCAGCAGTCATTAGAAAAGAAGTGAAAACCACCAAACTTACTTATGGAGGATACAATGCAGCACCCAGGTGAACCAAACAGCTTCGGAAACCCAATGGATATGTTGAACGTGCACACGGACGCACACATCTTTGGAAACAAGAGGAAACGGCTGAAAGTGATAGCAGAAACGTCAGAATGTGTCAAAAAGAGTTGAAGTCACAAA
>JAYMGJ010000443.1:0-54685 GCA_037178675.1 Scleroderma bovista
AAGGCTGGGACTTACTAACTCATTTCTGCTGTTTCCGCTTGCCATAGGATCTGTCGCGGTAAGTTTCCAGTGTTCCCGTACGCAGCCCCAACACCTCTGCGTATCATCAACGATTTATCGAGATTTGTAGATTATATGCTCATCTGTTTACATCCTTCGTATGAAACCCCCATGGTTTATGCGTCGACGGCTATGGGTGTTTTCTCTCACACCTCCGGCATCATGTCTTGTACATGTTATAACAATCCTCCTCGCTTTCATTTGGCTGCTAGTTGACGTGGCCGATATGCGCACCCACCTCCCATAATGATTGTCGACAGCAATTATGACGATGGACATTGGACAACGTTGCATGCGCTCGGCCCATCTGAGGTGAACGACAGGCCCGACGACAACAGCGGCAGTGCTGCAGCGATGATGACAACCTGGGCTGAAAGTGCTGCTGATATGGTCCACTTACTTTGGGGTGACTTGAGGGTAAGTATTTCGGGGTTGTTTCTTGAATGCGTTGGTAGTGCGGAGGAATTCTATTAGAGCCTCGATATCTTTTTCAGAGTCAAGAATCCAGCAAAGGATTCCACTTTTTGTTGGCCCGAGCACCAAAATTCTTCGCGAGTCACGGTGTCTCGCCTTTCATTGTCAACAACAGCAAATGAAATTCGCAGCTCCTCTACTCCCAGCTTACCTCAACACCGCCATTCAAATCTGCACTGAAACCACATATATCCAACTCCCCTATAGTTTCATCGTATTCCCACCCGGTTACTTCCTGCCCTTGCACAACCACCCTTTGTGGTTTCTCTCCAACCCCAAGGACGGTGACCCTTTCCAACGGCTGTCCAACGAGATAACTGCCCGTTCCACTTCCCACACTTAATTTGCCACCACATGCTTTGAACACGAGATTCCTTCCCGAGTCAGCACCGAATGCTCCATCGCCGTCATCCACAAAGGCATCCCCGCATGCATTTCCTTCTCCATCCAACGAAACAAGCAACTCGTAAGGGCCACTCCTCGTTTCATAGATAGTGTAGGCTGGCTTGGCGTGTAGGAGTAAGACAGACCCGCCCCGGATATGGACGTTGATGTGGCCGAGAGGGGCAGCAATCGTCATTTTCGTTGTTTCCCCCGAGTTGCTGGAAAGCGGGACGACAGCATGCGTCCACCAGTCACGCCAAATGACGTTACCTCGGCCAGGGAATATAGCTAGAGGTCGCAGTATGAGCACTGGATTCGCGAGCCATACAAAATTGTAATCTCCAGACTCACCATCAACGGTCGTATCGCCGGGTGTGAGGACAGGTGTGACAAGAATATTTGCACCAACTAGCCACTGCCGATCGGCCGTGAACAGCTCGGGTTCATCGGGAAACTCGAAGAAAAGAGCGCGCACGGGAGGTTGACCATGAGTCGACGCATTTACAAAGAGGGTGTACTAGTAAGTTCAACCACAGGCGCCATCGAAGAATGCAGAACGATGAGGTCACGAGAGAGAGGTAACCCGGCTGACGTACCCAATACGGCAGCAACGAGTATCGTGCGCTAATTGCCACCCTTGAAGCATTTGCGACGCTGTCCCACCGATACGGTTCCTGTGGGATTGCACCATATGTGTTATGGTTCCTGAAGAATGGCATGAATGCAGAGAGTTGCATCCATCGGTTGCAGAGTTCCTCGTCTGTATTGCCCACTAACGATGCAGGTGATGTTTAACAGAACATAGAAGGAACCGAGGCAGGGTACTCACTAAACCCACATGTATCCGCTCCTACCATCGGGATCTGGTAGATCTGGAACTGGAGAACACCCTGTATATTCAAATACATGTATTCCCACTTGCTTCTGTTATCCCCCAGCTATCATTGTGTTTTGTTGATGATCAGCACCGGGATTTACTTCACGAAACAAGAGATAGGACACCAAAAAACAATACTCACCCAATGTCCTGCCCACTTCCCTGAGCCCGCAAACGTCGAGCGGCCAATAATAAAAGGGCGCCTCGTAGGCCACAATGTTTTCAGAGCATTGTACGTAGTGCGCGCTTCCAACGCTCCGAACAAGTTATGGACGTCTAGTTCAATGAATCCGCCGGCATGCGTCGCGTTTGTGGCGAGGGTATGCGCATTCAGGGGACCGAAAGCTGCCACAAGTGTTAGCAAAAGGATCGGAAACGGGAGACGGGTGTGTTAGAGTGCTGACCATTGTGTATTGCATATGGCGGACTATTCACGTCGATGATTGTCTCACCGCCGGCTCCAAGGCCTCTGGTTCTCCTGCTCCCCGTTTCCAGATGTTGTCGCGTTCTCTTTTGCTTTTGAGAGCTTGAAGTTGTAGTATCTGCACCTGTACAGGAGTAGGTGGACGTCCCGTTGATGGTCATGTTCCCGCTCGGTCCCCAAAGTGTGTCATTGTAACTAAATGTGCCATCTTGGCACTCGACATCTCGCACGTAAATGCAAACGCACGTACCACTCGGGATACCCGGTTGCGACCTGATTCGCCAGACTTAATGGGCCAAGGGCAGAGAAATTTGCACCTGTTCCACTACATGTGTCGCGTTGATTCGAGTTAATCAATGTTTCATCCAGGACATACCCAAAACAGCGAACTCACCACGAATAATCACAAAATGAACTGGGTTCATTCATATCAAGCCAAATTCCACTGAATTCTACGCCTCCAGTACTACTCCAATTCTGCAGTGCTTCAGTCCACCATGCCTCAGTATTGTCGGCAAACCAGTCTGGGAAGGCCTGTTATCCATTTCGTCACATGTCGGTGGTAATTAGGAGGCATGGTACTCGTTGATCAGCATATTCGCAGAAGAAGGCCAGAAAACAGCACCCACAGTGTATCCAGGCCACACTTGCCCTATATACAAAGATCCGTTTGGGTTCTTGATAAACGTATCTCTGTTGGCGACAGACCATAACATTAGCTTCCGTATAACCCCTTCGAAAGGTAATAGAACCCCACGCACAAGTCCATACCCCGCGTGAAAGGGTCATACTACCAAGTAAAACAATTAACCAGTCGTACACGATGAGAATGAAAGTAAGAACTCACGAAATCCGTATCATTTACCGTGACCGCTATCGCTGCATCCACGATCGGTATAACTGTGCCACGTGTTAATGCATGCCGAAAGGCTAATACTTCAATTAAACAAGGTACTGACAGTGCTGATGGTTCTCAGTCTGCCAGAACAATTATGACATAAAGCCGACAATGAATCGATACACGCACCAATCCTTCTATAAACGTTTTCACTTGATCCGTGGGGAACGTCACAGGATCGGTCGTGAAATCCCGAAACGCATGGTATAAGTCAATGTCATTCCATTGAACTGTTTGCCGTTGTAGGATAGGTTGAATGCATGTCATCAGGCATAGTGAAGACGCGGCACAAGAAAATAAGTGGATGCGAATAGTAGCCAAAATGCAAATGACACACCTTCAAGGGGGATGTTTGCAGCCCGCATAGCTTCAACGTTGGCAATGTCGTCACTTACATTGTGATACCCCCATCTAGACCGCAAAGGAAGTCAAATAGTGGTGAGTAAACTGTAACAGAAGTAGACTGATCCTTACCCACCTACACAAGTGAAACCCAAAACCCCATGCAGGAGGCATAAAAGGATATCCAACAATCGCCCCATGTTGGGCGATCACCTCTGCATCACTAGGACCACTGAAGAAGTAGAAGTCGAAAATACCGCCAAGCATACGATATTCAATTAGCGATACGGCGGAATTGGGAGGTGTTTGGAGGAGGATGTCAGAGCCCGCCGCACTATAAGTATGATGACAATATGAATGAACTAAGGTCGATATATGCATATAGAAGAGGCTCACTTAAGAAGAAGTACACCAGAAGCAGATGCTTTCCCGGTGGTTTCGTTGTATCTGTGCTCAAGATATATCGGATGAGTGCCATAACTGCGGGGATAACGAATACGTGTCAGGCAAACCACGAATCCTCTTTCCGGGGTAAAGCTGGTACATACATGTTTTGGTCGATGGGATCAGTGTCATCGCGGTTCCAATGTGTCTGAATTGTGCCACTCCCTCCATCGGTGCCGATATCACGGCGGAATCCGCTACTCCCGACGACTTCGCCTAAGCCGTAGATGTTCGTTCCACGCGGCAGGGCTGAAGTTATCTGTGTAGCTTTAAGTGTTGATAGCTCGCGACTGCATGACGCGGTGGTGAGATACCTGTAGATACTGATCCTCGAAGACAAGAGGGAACCCATCAAATGCAGTGCTGGGGTCCGATACATTGTATGGAGGAATAGGAGTCGGCGGAAGTAATGATATACGCGTGTCAAAGATTGGTACTGCATTTGGGTCTGAGCGGCGAGTGATCCAAAAGGCGAACGGGGACGGCTCGTAGCCAAATACAAGGTCTGATTTATCGATGAAAGACGTAGTAGGAGGTGGAGGAGGCTCGACCATAGATTCAGGGACCGTGAATTGTTGTTGAGCGCTGTCATATATCTTGACGTGGATACTGAGCTTGAAGTTGAAGCGTAAAATAACGAGTGAGAGCGAAGAAGAGCTCACGTGGATTGGGATTGGTATGTCACCTCGAGGGTGAGATCAACAACGTCTGACCCGAAAGCGTTGCATGCTGGGCCAGAAAGCTCGAGGTGCGCGGAGAGGCCATGCTGGGAATCAGTCAAAGATGTAAGTGTGTATCCTGCAGAGCTTTAGCAAAAGCGATCCATATCAAATAGTGAAAGTCTACCTGGACAGTGGGTGACATTCTTGGAATAAACAACATTGCTCAACCCCTCCCTTTGGAGGAGGGAAGAATGAGACGCGGATATCCTAGGCACGACGTGGACAACAGAAAGAGCACCGACAAGCAGACGGTACAACATCATATGACTGCTTGCCTGAGCTGGTCAAGGGGGACGGTTCGAGCGGGTATTTATAGGAAGCAACGAAGCTGTTTTTCCATTCATCCGGGGAACAATGTATGACCAGAGGCGGCCGAATTACGGACGATGGGCAAAATATTCATCGTGTAACTTCAGACTTACTACTCGCTATGGGATATCGAGATACCACATCATTTAGCATCCGAGCAGAGACAGGAAACTTCGGAATTGTGCGTCCTATTGCTCGGGGCAGTTGAAGTTCCAAAACACAGAGTTCAAGGCCTGATGGAAATTAGTCGTTTTCCGCGCAATACATATCCCTTTCGAGCTCCGTTTGCATCAGGTTCCATCTCAGTTTCTCTGCCGCCTAAAACCAACCAGAACAAAGCCATCGCCGACGGCCTTGTTTATGTGCACGCCCATATATCTCTAGAACTGACCTCCTTGGAACGTGCCAATCCTGCCATTCACCTTGTTAATAGAGAGCCTTGTGAAGCGGTCTCCGAACTACGGCGTTTTCCACAGCGGAGCTTTATTATAGGCAATTGCGCGGATGTCAAAAAAGTGTCTACATGCAGTGACCCTACACGGAGATTCCGTATGTTGAAGCATATGTGATCTAGGAGGTTGTGATGATTCTCTTGCTTGACAGGAGTTCTGGAAGAGTCCTGGGTCAGACAGTCAAGTGAAGATTGAATATTTCAAGTGAAAGGAGTAATTGTGGTGAAGATATGGTATTCTGATACAATGTACAGGTGTCATGAATTGCAGTACATTTCCCAGTGGACAATGCATGGGCTGTGAATAAATTTAACATGTGCCAGGGGCCACCCTAGCTAACAGTTTCCGAAGGGGGGTTAACCAATTCTGCGCAATGCAGGTAAGCAGTAGCTCATGGTCCTCGTCATGGAAAAAGGCCTTATTGTGTGCAATCTCATGCGCGATTATGAAATACCTGCATGTACGTCAACCCACATTTGCTGGGCATATTCACCAAAACATACCACGCTGTGTAAACTGCAGCCTTGTCGTCGTCACTGCTACTCCCCGATAACATGGAATGATCTAAATATAATGGTAAGTGAACCTTGAATCCTCGAGCGTGCAGCAAAGACACTAACGCTTCTCCTCGAAGTGCGCAAGATTGAGATAGATAGCATGGCTCCGGTTGAAGCCCATCAACTCGACATCGTCATTCTGCCAAAATACGTGGAGTTTCTCGGGTTTCAAGTCGAATATTTTCCCTAAATGCCAAAGCAGAGTCGAAAATGCTTCAAGTGATTCCGATGGAGGATCTTCAGACTTGGCTGCGCGACTTCCTCAGCCTAAGCAATAGCAGACTCTAAACTTGGACATACATGTTTTGAAAACACTCATTCCATGTTTGGTAATTCCTTGTAGGGTGTAAGATGAATGCTGGACATGCACAAAGCGACTACTTACCACAATGCTTGAGGTCTGTTTGCCGCAAACCAGAACAATACTTGACATCGCGTTGCTTCTTTCCCCCTTCGGACCGTTCTTCATTCTGATGGGTTGCTCTACAATCACCATTGTCACTCGAGCATAGGTTTAGAGCCTCCTCCATTAAATCCGCTGCAATAATAGTGAGGAACCATTGGTGGTGCTCTACATGATGCCCGGACTCACCCATCTCTCCAGGTGCAAACTTTCCGGTGACATCCCTCTTAAACTTGGGTGCTAGTATACGTTTCTTCATGTCTTTGAGCCATCCAGAGAGCGGTAAAGACGGTGGGGGGTTGGAGGGTGGTGTGGGCGAGCGCGGTCGGTCTGGCGGGGGTGCATCTGAGAGTAAAGTTCATTATTTAGATAAGGGAAAAGAACGTCAACATAACACAAGTACTAACCTTGTACGTTCCCAAGGATAAAGTCAACTACAATGTATTCAGGGCGCTGAAATTGACAATGCCAGAGACTGAATTACCATCATAACCCCGGCGTTTCAAATCATCCAACTGAGCATCTAAGATTGTCATCAACGAGGATGTGTCGTGTGCTTTGTGGGCCTTGAAAAAGAGGCGACAGAGGGCGACCGACATACTAAAACGAGAACCATAAGACACCGATAGTCAGGGGTTCAAGATCTGCTCACTCGTACCAGTCCCGCTTGCTTTCTGACGGATCATCTTTCACCCAGAGCACGATATTTTTCTCCGTAGTCTTCTCCACTCCCGCAAGTGCCTTCTCGCGCAATCGATCCCTATCTTCGGAAACATGCCTAAATTCCACGTATTTTGTGATTTGTAGATTCCTACAGTACTTGACTGCGAATTTTTCAGGCTCGTTGTGCCACTCAATAGGGTTGACTTTCGATCGACGAGAACTATCCTGATCATACAAAAAGATTTTAACTCTTTCCAGGATGTGCATACGAAGGTCTGCCGCATCCTTAGACAACGTGCCTTCATGTTCAACAACATGAACCACATGAGCACTCAAGGTTTCAGCACCCAAGATCCTGTAGAACTCTGAAAAATATTGAGTCCAACGAAAAACAAGGAAATGGGGTTGCTTACGGTCGAATACTTCTTCTTTAGGCGCAACAAAAACATGATCGCCAAATAACCTAAGGCTTTCCATATCATCAGCAATCAGGATATCCTTTGCTCCTTTTAGTGCCATTTCCCGTGACTGAACAGTGGAATCTGGCTCGCGTTTTCTTCGATAAGCGAGAAATATTTCAGCATTCTTCATCCTCGCTTTGACATCACTTGGGAGGCTATTGTACCCGACTGCGACTTGACGAAGATCATCGAGATATCTAGCAAGTAATCAGAAGCGCCTCATAGTAACAATTGACCCTCTCACCTTGACCCGCCGGCTACTTGAAGATAGTTGTGTGCATCTCGCAGTAGCGCCTCCACGATGTCCACATAGTCTGGTTTCGGTTTCGCGCCGCATATGTCTAAGAAGTTGTGTGCCAAGGTACTAAGCCTGACGAAGCTGAACAATTCCCTATGGTGGCTATTCGCTTCACCCGGCAATTCAAAGAAACATTGACGAGGCCGGACCAATTCAACTGAGTCAGTGGTGCTTTCTCCAGCTGAAACTTTTGTGGGAATAGGGACAATCCTCAGGTTAGCCAGTTCTTTCCGTTCCTCAGCATTAAAGCCTGAAAGGTAATTGTATACAGTTAACAGGATCGATCAGCAGAGACTCACCACCTTTACTGGCGAGTAATTCGAACCAGCTCACAGCTTCCTTCTTGTTTTTAGGTGGGCTTTTTTTCAAAACATCAATGATAGCAGAGGCGGAGGGTCGCTCTTTGATCTTCAAACGTACAGCATCCTTTTCGGTTATAGTATGGTGCAGCTTCTTGAACCCGAGTGGTTCCCAATCAGCAGAAATGAATACCTTGTAACACCGTATTAGCGGATTGCTGACTGGATGGTGACAAAAAATGACCTGTTCTGGAGTTCCCATACTCGGTTGCATCGTTCTCCCACAGGGGAGAAATGCAACATCTGCGAACTCTAATGGATTGTAGTTGGAGTATAACGTGTCCATGTAGGTAAGCAGAAATTGTAAAGCATATCTTCTGATCGGAATTTCCGGACTGGCAGCCTTTCTGATTATCACGTCTAATGGTGGATATGCTCTCAGCCCAAGAAGGGTACTGAGTCGAGTAAGGGCTAAGTAGGATGTAAACGTTTCTGTTACACAGCAGATGCGGAAGCTAACCTTCTGAGGGGTGCTTCGAACCAGCTGAGTCGCGCCAACGAATAATCGGAAGTCCAAGTTCAATATGGTATTGTTCTGGAGTGTAAAGATCGGCAATGCAGTAAAATTCGCCACTTTCACTTGAAAAAATAGACGCTCGTTGTAGTTCTAAATGTTCATCGTCCCGCATCTCGTTATAAACACGTTCGAGGTAAGTAGCGAGTCGGTATGGAGAGCACTGGCGATGCGGCAAACTATATGACAATTGATATCCGAGTATATGTGATACAAAAGACAACTCACCGGCCCTTGATATCGCACCATGGAATGTTCCTCCTAACACCTAGCTCTTGTAGTATTTGGTCATCGACGTCCAAGTTTTGGACAACAGGTAAGTCACTGAAAAGATCAGCCTCTAGAAAATAAGCCTCGTCCGGCTTCTTGCGGCCACGGCTCGTTGGAATGAATTCGACGTTTTGCATTAGTCCAATGATCTGTTCTTTTATTACGGGTTCCAACGAGTTCCACAGAGACTGTAAAACTCCCAGAAATCGATTGACGAAGCGAGTGGACAAGCGTATATCATGCTCGCGCTGTCGCCCTGGACTGATGAGGTACCGAACCCAATCCAGGAGTGTCATCTCTTCCCACCCAAGGGATGTTCGTATGGCCCTCGGGTCCAACCGAACCGTGAATGCGACAGGTATGGTGTCGGGTGGGAGGGGATCGTCAGCGGTAATAAACGATCCAGATCCTCTGGGGTTGACAAACTTTCGAATGTCGATCAATCGGACAGATTGGACAGATTCTCGGGGACCCGCAGGAGAGAATTTGGCCACAGGAATAAGTTCGCCCTTGCATTTCTCACCGCCCCCCGTTAGACCTTCACCAAATAATCCAACCCACCATGCGACGCAAGCAACCATCTCATGTTCTAGAAGTGTTCGGTGTTGCAACTCCTCCTTCACGTCACGGAATGTGTATTTAGACACCTTGTACCGCTTGGGAAGGTCGGCTATCATCGTCGCATGCACTGGCAGCAGGGAATTGTCGAGAACTGGACGTTGCTTCATGAATGGAGCGAAGGTCGCATGAGGTTCTCGGACATCTCTGGAGTCTCGGATTCCAAGGTTGGAAACGATGGGAAACGACGGTCCGGTGGAACATTCGAAAAACGCATTTCGTAAAAGATCAGCCACTTTGGGATCCGGAGTGGATGGGCGAAAAGTGAATGATTTCATGATGAATAGACCTTCCTTGTGCGCCTGATTAGCTCCGGACGGCCATGCATTTCGGACAATGTCCATAGCACGCCCATAGATTAACCGAGCCACGAGCCCACCAATGTACAACAGTTCCTCGTTCCATTCTACAGCTTAGTCTCAGAAAGTTGAATGGAACATAAGTTGGGACGACATACTCTGTACCTGGCCGTTCCTATTCGCAGTAAGTAAGTATCCTAGATGTGCTCGTTAAGATGGACATACGCTAAGTCGATTAATCCTCGCTCCACAGTTGGAATAAACCGAGTTGAAAGATGTACTGCAATACCTGTGGTCTGAGCTGTGCTTTGACCCTTTCGTGCCACATCAGATTGGCGGAACAAAACACGGCCACCTCACTTACAACGAACAACCTTGCACTGTGTTCCCTGGGCGAAAAGATTGCGTCACAATACCGCGTCGAGTACAACCAACAACAATACTCACCCATCCTGGTCGTTAAGGAGCCCTTGAGATCCCCGAAAAATACTGCCTAGGGTGTCGTCATCGTCACCTTGTGTCATGCTCCCACATTCGTTCATTGTGAACTGTCGATTTTACAATTTAAAATGTTTCGAAGCAAAACTACAAAAATACATACGTGCACAGCTTCAAATAGGAAGCTTTTGGGTGGTTTCTTCTTTGTCGCACTTTCGATTCCGTTTGTCATTTCTTGTGAAGGAGTGGAAGAAACCTCTGCAGAATATACTGTGTATTCAATAGAAAAGGTCTTCTCCGATGAAGGACCAGTCACAGAAAGTGTGTGAACATCATTCAGTTCCGCATTCTTTCCAAAGAAACTTCGCTTCTTTGCCGGGTCTATTTGCGACGCCTTGGCTTTCTTGCGAGGGAGAAGTTTCTTCGACCCTGCGCTATATGCCAGGGCGCTAATGACTACTTCCACTTGTTGAGCTGAACAAATGCGTTAAAGTAGTTTCAGGGCTTCTCGGATAAACTCACCAATTGTCTTCACCGATTTGACAGTCAAGGATTTGGCTGGGCTACTCGCCTTCAAGTCGGCAGGCAGGTCTATCTTGACCGGTTCCCCTCGGGACTTGCTAATTTTCGAAAGAGGAGTACCGTTGAAAAGTACAGTGACCTCCTTGACGCTTATCAGAAACGTTACCGCTGCACTGATAAATCGTGACAAGTCGAATGGTTTTGGAATGGTCGTTTGTACCCCGGGCTTTAAATCCATCTCGAACGTGGTCCACTTGCTAGCCCCACACAGCTTCGAATCAACAAAAAGCTGTATTGTTATGAGAACACATATACTCTGAAGCAGAACAGTGTATGTGATACCTCATTGTCGTCGTAAAACATTCTCGTTCGAATACCTGAGCAAGATATATCATACGTTATTAGGCCAACGGTAGTCTGACTCACCACCAGAAACTACAACAGGACATTCTGTAACGCTGAAGACGCTGAAGAATCCTGTTGTGTACAGATCACTTTCTCATGCCCAGCTGAAGACAATGCAACACATACCAACACCAAAAGCACCAATTTTCTGTTCGTCGGGATTCCCGTCCGCTACAAGGGCATGAGTATTCATTGTAAATGACATCATAACGTGTGCTGGGCGTACCGATATTCGTCAAGCGCTGCCAGTCCTTGGAAGTGAAAGGATCCCCGTCATTTCTGACCACCCATCTAAACAACTTGAGACTTGTCAGTTTGCGACGAAGTGTACATGGTCTGAACGAACCCACCCGGACTGTATTCAAGTCGTTGACACTCCCATTCAGTGCTTTCTCTGAGGCAGTAACATATTCACTAGTTTGAAAGTGAATCTCCACCGAGCGGGCCTGAGCATCATCAGCATTTTGCAGGAGCTCTCGGAATACTAGGGATTGTCAGAGAAGGGTGGGAAAGCCTTCGTCAGTAAGGTGTTACCACGTGTTTCGACGAGCGCATTCACCAGTGAACTCCTCTGGGTATCTTGCCAGCACCTTGTCAACTAACGCACGACCATTCACGTTGACTCGGACGGGTTTACTGGGCACACTGGATGCGCTTCCGTTTGGTAGATTGGACATCTGTTCACAAAACATCATTACATTGACATAGAACTGCACACCAAATAACAAGACTCACCTCGAAATAAATGTGAGCTCAGATGGAACCCAGCGAAGAGCGATACTGAAGAAAAGAACGAGTTCACTACCTGCCGCAACGTTGTGATGGAGACTTTGTTTGCCCATGTGAAAGCCTAAGCGCTCTTGCCACATGCTGTAGTACTCCGTGGATGCTGTTGGTCATTGAGGCATTTACCCTAGGGTAGTGTACGTTGGTACCAATCGGTTGTCAAAAGATCCCCGGAGACCGACTTAGGTCGTATTCGTCGTGGTTAGTATTTGGTCCAGAGGAATTTCGGCTGCCTTCCCTTGAGCAAGTTGTTCTGGGGAAATTCATTTTGTCTGACATTATCAAGGTCACTCAGACTGAAGTATTGATCCTGGACTGGCCCAAAGTCTCTTGTCTCTCCTTTAGCTGCGACTCTGATACATTCCTGTTGTGGGCTACTGCCATGATGATTCAAATCAAGGTGAAGGTATTTTGCTTTATGTAAATTGATGCGGGCTAGTACTCTTACTACTCATTGCAAAGTCGTCTATGTACACCAAGTCTCCTCGCTGAGCTATCGCTGAAGTGAAACCGATCACTGACAAAGCTTCCGATCGTCTCTGTGGTTTACGATGACTTGTTGGACAGAACATGAGTGACTGTTATGATAAGTATAGCAGACAAAGCTTATGAGGGTAAGCACTATGTACCAGAAGGTGTAGATGATAGCCACGCTGGTCAAGTTTCGAAACCACTTCATACTAACTTTACATGACCTTCTCAAAACAAAAATCGTCTCCAAACAAACTCTAATCAGTAAGGGCGCCCATACTTGTCCAATGGTGGGCGACCGAACGAAGACTAGACAGTGTGGTTAGCTTCCCTTGGCAGCATAGTACAGACCGCTAAGTTGATGACATACATTTGGGGCTGGTTTGTTTTTCAGGATCTCCTCGATCTTGTTCAAAATTTCGGGAGTGAGTTTGGGTATGATTTCCAATGCCTTCAAATTGTCGAGAACTTGTTCTGGCTTGCTGGCACCGAGAATGATAGTACTGGTATTTGGATTCCTCGCCACCCAGGCCAAAGCGAGATGAGTTACATTGCAACCAAGTTCTGCAGGCGCTTCGCGTTTTGTTGACAACCATCTCACGAACGACGTACCTGTCTCAGCCAGTTTACTGAGTTCTTTGACTTTGTTGATCTTTTCCAGACCTTCCTCTTCATTGAGGTTCTTGACAGTATCTTTGAAGATGTCCGAGTGGGTGGCGAAGCGGGATTCGGGTGGGATGCCATCGTTATACTGGAAACAGAACGATCAGTCTAGAAACGTAGTAGAACAGCTACTCGAGCACCTTCCCAGTGAGCAAACCACTAGCCAGCGCTGACCACACTGTGATGCCAATGGAATATTTCTTATAGAGAGGGGCGTACTCTTTCTCGGGGCGTTCACGATGCAACATGCTACAAGTTCCCGAGCGTTTGACAGCTCACACTATATATGCAGCAAGGAACTTACTTGTGCTGGCATTGTTCAGCAATCGGAGCAATGAGGTTTAGCTTGTCGGCGATGTCTATATGGATTCAATGGTAATTAATTTATTGAACGAATCTGGAAATGCGTGTGACTCACGGTGTGCCTCTTCGATATCCCGGGCAGACCACTCTGATGTTGCCCAGTAGAAGGCCTAGGGTATACAATGAGAAGCGATTGGTGATCGGTCACAAATACCCACCCAGCCCTTCTCGATCACGAAGTTGAATGCACGGACAATCTCTTCCATGGGCGCTATTACCAGCATCAGCAAATTCCAGAGCACATGCTACAGGACACTGACTAGTGTAATCTGGGCGGTGCGCAAATATGACATCGACATAGTCCAGTCCAAGCCGCGATAGGGATTGTTGGGTACCCTCGATGATGCTACGGGAGGTCTGATTACATGAATAGAGAAAACTAGTGGACGTGACGGACTGTTTTCGCGATAGACCAGTGTCATTTGGACCAGAGCGTGTGCCAAAGAATAGCTTGGTTGTTATGACTAGGTCGCTTCTACGATATCCTAGTTCCTTGATTACTCGGCCCCTGTCAAGTTGTCAACTGTGGATCGAGAAGCTTGGAATGAAACGCACATCTCCACCTCCGATCGACCTCTGCCATATCCCTCCGCAGTATCAAACATATTAATGCCATTCTCGAAAGCAAGTTTAATGATATCCTGCAAGCGGTCGTCCCCTGAGTATCTTGTAAGAGCAACATGGGGTAGCAACTCGCCTTGACTGGGTCACCGACGACAGTTACGCCCAAGGTTAGCCCTACAGGTCGTGATTATCGGATATGTGCAGACTGGGCTAGATACTGGTCACCTACAACCGCCAAGCGAAAACAATGGCACTCGTAATCCAGTATCTCCTAGACGGCGGAAAGGCATGTTTTTGGGGTCAAACTCGACTTTGACGTCCGGCATGGTGGATCTCAGTCAACGCGTTAGCAGAGGATAAGTTTTGAGGGGAGACTGAGATATGTTGATAAGAGGTCCGGGTAGTATGGTCCGTGATCGCAAGGCTGGCGTTTCCGAGTATTTATGGCGCAGCTTACATACGCGCTGTTGACGTTTTCCCATCGTCAAGCAAGTTGCGCAACACTGACGGAGCTCTTATCGAAGGCGCCAAGAAATGATAAGCCGCTCACGGTAGTGACCTACCTCCCAGGTTGTAAACTTACAATTGGTGTCGCTGTCCAGAATTTGCATGCTCTTTGGTGTGTCCAATTCCATCCAGTCACTTTTGGTTCCACACCCAATGAAACGCCCCAATTACTAACAAGACGAGCTACAAGCCAACAATCGCGAGAGACCACAAGACATAGCAAAAAGAAATGCTTGAGATTTCACTAGGCATGTCCAAAAGCGCAAAAGCAATGTAAGGTAGCTCAAAGAAAGCAGGAAGAGGTATAAATATACTAATGGACCAGTGTTGTCGGAACACATTCGCCTCCTTGGCGGGCACCGCTGTCAGTCCGTCAATGTAAATGGGATTCTGCACCGAGTGACGCGTCCAGATCCTGTCCGAATAGGGGACCCGTGAGTACTTACTGCAGTCGGTTCACATAGAAGTCTGATCAATATCTTCAACATCTCCGGTGAAGCTCAAAGTAGGATTATTTCTTGGAACGACGTCATGGGACCTCGTTTTGCCATTCCAGAGACGAGAAATGTGATATACACATATACATACTGGTGTAATGCACCAAATACATCTTCACATGCATCGGCTTAGCTTCAGTGTAATTGGACAAATGCTACTCGTTAGAGTTTAGCAGGGTCCGTCCACTTCGGTGTTCGTTTCTGTTGCAATAGTAGTGTTGTGTCAGTGTCATGCGGGTACATTTGTGTATTCCCACATAAACATGTGCGAATTGAATTGTCTACGTCAATCATGGTACGACCAACCAGCCCAACATTTACTTACCTCCGTAAACGCGGCCAAGCCCTCCTACAAATGAATACACATCAGCATAACCATTCACACACAAACACCAGTCATGTGGTGACGACGCGTCTCGCATCCTCCTCCCTACCAAACATATTGAGGCACCAGTAACATACAAGAACGCACCTTTATATTCTTCCCCCTCCACAATCTCCGACTTGCAGCACTCAACGCATGCATTTGGACTGCACCTTCAACATGAGCACGCTGAGCAAAAAGCAAACCTTCTTTCGTGCTCTGGACCGAGTCTGGCGAATTGGACGTTAGTGTACAGGCATAAGATAGGGCGGTCGGAAGGACAGAAGCCGGATCGACGATCGTGTTAACGCTACAGTGAACATCGCGTGAGAAAGCAGTTATGAAGTGAGAACATCAAAAGGAGAGAACAAAGCAAGGAGTAAGGTACCAGACGAATCACACAAGAACAAGATAAGGCGAACAGGAAAGGCCACGAAGAGAAGGGAGGTGTGAATGTGAACGATACTCACAATCCATACCTGTCTCTTGCTTCGACTGCACTGATAGGGTTCCCCAGCAGGAGGATCTCGGAAGCGAGCTGTACTCGTCACATCCGGGACGGCGACCGCACCCCATTGTTCGGGATCACGGAGATATGTCGCGATTAAGGACAACGATATTTTTGCCAGAGGCAAGCAGCGTAGATTGTGTGATTGAGGAGGGAACCATTTAGTCCAAGCTGGCGCAATAAGCTAAATAGAGAGTTAACATACCTGGTGTCCTGCGGTCCTTGCTAGCCGAGGAATAACTGGAAAGGTGAAAATCGACGGTTAGTTCACATTCATCAGAGAAAAAAATCCAATTCTTGTAAACATGACGCTTCCAACTGCTACATCACAGTGAAGGTCAACACGGAGCAGACAGAGACCCCGTAGATAGGAACAACGTGCATGCACGCGTTCGCCGCCTAAACTGCGCGTGTAAGTGCGTGGTACACACTCACTTCCTTGGCCGGCCATTATGCCTCTCTTCACTTCTGGTAAGGCAAATACTGCATTTTGACTTGCGATGACGAGATCACAATTCAGAAGGATTTCCATACCCCCACCGTATGCAGGGCCATTTACAGCTGCGATCATCGGCTTCAGCGATGTGCGCCGTCGCGTGATGGACGCAAAGCCATGCAGAGATGTTGCCATTTCTTCTACTTGTGTGGACGTTCCCGACGATTGATTTTGATGCCATCTAGAATCGGATGTAAAGAGTCATTTGGGGTGGACACGTAGGTCGTGATATGTAAAGTATTGGTAAGGAACTCGATGGACTTGGATGAGAGCAAGTTAAATACGTACACTTTGAGATCGCCACCTCCACAGAACACCTGACCTTCACCTGTTATAATTACGACCCTTTTATACGGAATCAAGCGATGGCATTCACGCAAATCATGAAACCATTCCATCAGGAACAAAACAGAAGAAAAAAGTAATAATTTCAGTATTTCCTCTATAATCAACTGACCACCGAAGAAAAAGAGGAGTAGATGTATAGCAAAGGTGTGCAGACGTACCACAAGCTGGGCTCCTCATCGAACCATGCCAACACATTCCCAATCTCTTGGGAGAGGATTGGATCGATGACATTTCGTCTGTCCGGGCGATTGAACGTCAATAGTAGCACATGCTCTTGAGGGAAGGACACCCTGATATCTTTGGATGTGGCGGGAGGGGGTATAACGAAATGCAAAGGTCCTGGTGTCATTGTCTGTTCTATCCGGGGGAGAAGGGGTTGGGAGACTAGGAAGAAAGGAAATCCTTTAAGTATCACGATGATATTAGTCTTTTAAAGAATATATAGAGAATTCATTAAGATATCAATACAAACCATGAGGAAGTTCTTCGGAAATCCGAATGGATTACTTGTCGCGAGGAGCGACGTGTCACAACCATAGTCCGCAGACAAAAGAAACCGATCTCCATCAGTGGTATTCTGTGATAGCACATGATAGCATGTAGGGGTACGCATGGGCGAAGGCCGAACCAGGTGGGGGGAGTGAGGGCCTAACACTGGCTATAACGTGTAATCTTGCTGAGCATACTTTGATGTTGCCTTTGATTGTATTGTTGAAGGCCCTTTTCGGCGCCCGGAATCAAATGTAGGTGACAGAGAGCAAAGACGATGTCCGCAAGTCGAAGACGTTGCGCAAAATAAGTAGTGGGGATGCGTTCACCGCACAGTCTATTTTTGGTGGCTTGACGAACGAGGGGGTAGGTGACGACTTGCGCAGTGCGAGCGTGGGCTGCAGAGAGGATGCATGGATGCAAGCCAGGGATGTAGAAGCTGACTGCAGCACGAATGGTGAAATGTTTCAACTTCGCAGGAAGCATGATTAAGACGATTACACTCACCCAATATTAACCCTTTGGCATTTCTGGAGCCCATTGTTTGATGGCTTTCCTGCCATATGGAGGAAGTGCCACGATCGATCAAGACTTCCAGTCTGTAAGGTTGTCACTGTTGTACTTTGAACAACATCGTTGCAGCTGTCCAGGTTAATTCGTTTGGTCCTTTGCGACGGCACGACGTTATTACGGCTATCATTTAGAGGGCCTTTGTTTTTCTCTTTTAGTTACTTGTTTGTTCTCCCACCGTATATAACACACCATATTTCCCCTAGCCCACCCTCCATTTTTCCTCTAACACAATATTGCTACTACACCTCACGACGGCGGATTGCACTGATTGGTATGTATTATCCAGGTGAAAGTATGCATCATGCGAAAAATTACACATGTACCGTTGGAAGCCAAGGAAAGTCCCAGGTGAAATCTTCGCAAAGAATTGAAGATGTCACCTGATGAAATGCGAACGCAGAGCAACTGGATGCGCAAACAAAGAGGGTGGGGTGTAACGAATGTGTGTAACGGCAGGAACTGCGAATATAAGCTAAATGCGGTCGCTCGAAGGAAATATTCTACATTGTGGGTACTTTGACAGGTTACGGTGAACCCGAAACCGCAAAGATGGTGATGGATATCAATCAACGGCGACAATCCGAAAAAATGCAGGTGCGAAGATATTACAACTATGACACATTTGAGTAAAACGTCAAGTCATTTCCTTGAATATACTGGGCTCACATCCTCATCATTCAAGGGAAGTCGGCTCTGTGACCCTTCTCTGCGCTATCTCTAACATCTTGCGCATCTTTCTCACACTCGGTGACGCAGCTGTCGCGCTGCTCATCGAAGTCGTCGAAGCGTTCATCAATCTTCGAGACGACTGTTGTTTCAACATTGACGTTAAGCTGCATCTAACTCCGTAAGGATGGAAAGGCGGAAAGAGAACGGCTGATCACTCACACTTTTTTGTGTGGCAGCAGGACCAAGGATACGCTGCTAGAGTGGAGCGTCAATATCCACGTATTTTACCTGCATCTGGCGATCAATTAAAAAACATACTGAGACACGACTTTTGTTAACGCCGGAATAAGGCAGACCACCATTTTGATCACGATCACGTTCGCTCGAGTACATGCGGTCGATACGAAGACGCTTGCGGGTGTTCAGGCTACAAGTATCCCTGATAAGCCTTAGTTTATGAGAGAATAAAATATCACGAACGTAGCAAGAAGGGAGTTTGCGTATACTGGTATCAAAGACGATCAGCATCCAGTGGATGGCCGGAAGAGATGGAACTTACGCTTGGCAATGGCGAAGTGCATTCCGAGGAAAATCAGGTTGTGTCGCATAATGAGCCACTGCAGCGAAGTCGGTGAATGCGGCAGGTAACAGTGCCTAAAAACTCACGCAGATCAAGGATGCAACAGTCACGAAGCTATCAATCCATTAGTCTTGTCCATCATCTTAACGAGTGACGGAGTTAACTCACGCTGAGATGCTACCAGTCTCTAATGTATACAAAATCAATGAATTGATGATGTGGTTCATGCTACATGCGGTGCTTCAGAATCATCTTGATTCCAAGAAAATGCAGCTTACTTAGCAAATCCAGTTTTCCTGGTTCCAAGGAAGATAACCATAGTTGTAGTGATGATAATTTCAACCGATGCTGACAGTGTGACACCGGAAGTGAAAATCCACTGGAGCATAATTAGCTCCTGCACGACCACGGACATAACTTGCGACGCACCGCGGGGTAGGGTCGGATGAATAAGGAATAATGTTTGAGATGTATACTAGGCATACGATTAGAACGAACATGACGGAGATGAACATCACTCACATCTCGGATGTTGAGACTTCGTTCGTTGAGGTTAGCGGCATCCGATGGATTATACTATAAATGACTTACTGCAAGCAGTGACTGTAAATGCTGGGTTAGCAACGCCGATATCGAATATTTGGCCACTTACGGAGACGGAAGAATGCGAGGACTACCTGGAACATTGGTCAATAACAACGTTGGCCAGTGAAGCAAGAGACATACGACGGGGGCGGCAATGTACCATGTCTTCATCACTGAAGATCCGTTAAGTGAATAAACTTGTAGTATAGAACCTTGTTCTCACACTTCCTGATTCTGTTGGCAAAGAAGCTAAGAAAAGTGTAAGCGTTGATCGAAAAGCATTTGAATGATAAACCAACCAATGGACAAGGAACGTGATGGCTGCTGTAACAGCTACAGAAAGCTAACAGTGCACCTAGTCAACCAACCATGTCCGAGCCGTTCAGAAATTCATGCATACCCCAAGTGCGCTGCCAGTAAATGGTTAGTACACAACCCAGCCAAGGGGAAACAGAGATCACATACGGTGGGATGATGTCCATATTCTCGGGCTTGTTGTAGTTTGTAATAACTGATGTCCATACAGTGGTAATAATCAGTATGGTATGCGTGAAATCAAGAGCCCTGTAGGTCTGTTAGTTTCGTTACTTTGTCTGTGAGATCCGCGTTCACCAGACAACGAAGACCTGAGTTCGGGAGTCGGGCCGATAGTCAGAAGATCCCAACCATGATGCAGGATATAACATACCAGGAATTTTGTCCAAGCATAGTCGCCAGGATAGAGCTTGTAATATAGAACGCATTGCACGAATACGAGTCCAGTAAGGCTGAACAAATAAGTAAGAGTGAAATATCACAAAACCGACAATGGTCTACCTGCATCCAAAGCAAGTGCCTAGCAGCATCGCACCGAATGTTGTGGCGACGGTAGTAACATCGCCTTTGACAGACACCATGGTGGGGAGTTGAAAAATGTAAAGGAGGGGACGTGAACTCAGAGGAATCACTGAGCAGAACTTCAAGCGGTCTTCCGGCTTTTGTATGTTATTTGTTTTGGTTGACGCAAGATCGAGACGGAGTAGATCGATTGTTGACAGTGTCGCGTATATCCCGTTATATAGTTTTATGTACGCTTGTTCGGTACCATTGATTCCGCGAAGGGTTCGACATGAAGCGAGCCTCTCGGAGTCCTGTCACGTCGTTCTAGATCTTCGAGAGTTATCGCGTCCGAATGGCTCGGGCGCAACTTGGGTATCTACCAGCGGTGGATAAAACTCGTCGTTCGAGCGAGCTGGTACTATGATACTGGCGTTAGCACGGCAAAGTTTTTTGAACCTGAGCCTGGATCCGTAGTGTTCACGTTATGCATGACTGCTAAAAATCCTTCGCACCGGGTAAGCAGGAAGCATGCAAGCGGTTGGAAAACAAAAGCGACCTCAACATCGCCAAGTGGGGTTAGCCCTGGTGAAAGTTCCCTATTACGGACCATGTGGCGTTTTACTTGTCAAAATTTCTGCCATAATATGGAAGTCAGGGGCGTACGAGCGGTCTAAAACAATGGTAGACCACTCGGAAGCGATGCAAGATTGGCGCACATTATATAAAAACGAGGAGCATAACCTGCCGAACCTGAACGCCTTACGAACTTCAATCCACGCTCATACACGCGGGGATCACAATGGGCGGCGTCGGAGTGTGAGGAGGTGTGTGCAATCGTACACCGGTTTTTTGCGAAGCTGAGGATGCATATGCATACCCAACTAGAAGTCTGTCTTTTGATTCGAATGCATCTTGTGACAGATTCGGTATGGAAGGCCACAGGAATTTCTCGAGTCCATTGTTGTTGTCCGATTTGGAGTCTTTGCTAGACCATCCGAATCACTGTCTCACCTGCTGGGGCTGAAGCCTGAAGGCCTGATGCCGAGCTCCGAGGCGTCCTACTAACTGGCATCGCTGGCCGACCTTCGCTTTCCCCACACATATTGATTTGAATGATCATGTTTGCCAACTAGAGGTAAATGCCAGCAGCTCTTTACTTAAATAAATATAATATATCCTGTTCCAGCTCCCCACTGTTCCCGGGTCACCTACGACATAGTATCGTTGGTCCAGAGTTCCAAATTCTGGAAAGGTTTGATCAACAGTTCACTATCGCCCTCGAAGGATTCTTATTGTTATTATGATGAGATTGAAGGTAGCATAATGCGAACATCTATCAAATGGAAGGTTGATCGCGCGCTTATCATCCAACTCCTTGATTTGTAGCGAGCCCCAGAGACACTGGCGAAGTTCGTTAGGATGTCTCATTTTTTACATGAATTTTCATATACTCTCGACTCTCAGTGCAAGGATGCACGCTGGTTATGTAGTAGGTTCATGTCATAGTGTAGAGCGTCTAATATATGCATGTATGGTGCTCCCCCCTCTGCCACTGGACTAGTCGTAGAATCGTGCCACTTTGTCAATGCATTATTGATATTGCACTGGTTCATTCGTCACCGCCCGAGGATCACTTAGGAGCGCCATCAAAATCGAAAAAAAAATGCTGTCATGAGCGCGAGATTTCATATTCACTTGGCGCAATGAGGGTAGTAGGTTCCTCGTACTCACCACCTGTGTACTATAACCGAATTTACTTTTACTTGCTAATGGTATCAGGGCTCTCAAGGCGAACTATCACAGCCACCGGCCTTAGTGCAATGCGCGTAATATCGCTCAAGCCCATCCAGATCAGCCCCATGATGGACACGAGCGTTGAACAAACATCGATGATGTCATTGCCATTCGATCATATTAACTCACCGCATTTGGGTCCGGGGTGGGGGTGGGGACCCTGACTTTAAATCTGTCGATATGATATTTAGTTCCACTAATATTGTTTTCATGACACGTCACGGAGATATTCAAACCGAATCCTCGATCGAGCACTGCAGGACGAGTTCCTGGCTGGAGTACAGACACGAGAAAAAAATATACCGTTTGGATGCAAACAACCAAACAACCAAACATCACTATCTCATCTATATAGGTGGCTTACAATCTCGTTGCGCTGTCGCGACACAGATCAGTACCAAATGTCTGGCGAGTTCAAAGGGTACTCACACATTGTAATTCTATCGCCCAATGAAAGCGCAATTCCCTGCGTTTTACTCCGAATCCTGACATGTCCAATTATAGTCCCCGCTTCTGTTTTTTCGATGCTCAAGTTGGCAAGAGCGTCTTCGCCTGTCGTTCGTTTTCCCAATGCGTTTTGTCAGACGCGGAATGATTCATCAATACAAATACAACACCACCATAGAAAGGAATGATACATACCGAACAAACTCCGTGCATACATATTCGCAGAAAGGAAATCGCAGTCGCCAGACATGGCGCCTTCCGGTGTCAGACATGACATATTGGTTGATTTCATAACGTGCTTCAAGTACTCCCGGGGCTCACTGCCCCCCCAAAAAATTTAGGTTGCGAACATGGCGGAGAAGAAGGGAGGACTCACGTCATAGTCGTAGACACGTTCACCCGGTTTTCCCATTCGAATTCTGTCCACATGCTCCTGAACTATACATATTCGCATGCGCTATGTTTTATGTTGTGGACGAAATAGCAAAGGAAGGCAACGCACCTGAGTTTCATTGCAGTATGCAGGCTTGATATAGTCCATGATATCAATATGGATATCGTTCAGTATAACACAGCACTCTGTTAGCCCGTGTCCTTCCCAAAGAATACTTCCGAAAATGACGCCTGTTTCTGTGGAGGATACCTACACACCGATACGATATGCACGTGTCACGAACAAGATACACAAGGAAAAGAAAGGTACCTTGATGGTTGCTTTGATGCTCTGGAATCCATGTGGTGCGATGGTATACACAGCAGGACGTTCTACAAGTTTGAGATCTCCCAGCGTTGCAAAGTCCAAGCAGAGGTTTTGAAGAGTGTTGGGAGTTTGGTTGACCAATAAAACATCTACGTGCGACGTCCAGGAACACGAGTATTATACGCGAACAAGGAAATCGTACCCAGTAAGATATCAAACCCGTGCATTTTGACGTATGCCTCGGCGTATATCGGATCCGAGAATCCTGCGTAGGACGTAAGCAGACATCCTTACAGATGGGTCGACAGTAGCACTCACCTGTAAGCTGAGATATCCTACTCAGATTCGAAATGAAATCTTCATGTATCTCGCCTGCACCTGTAGCCTTGCCAAGATCTTCCGCGTACTAAAAAGAAAATGTCATTCAGTTTGATGCGGTGAACGAAGTGGATGACCTACATCGACAGCATCGTCCACCGACTTCTTCGAGAACTGACGGAACGTCAAGAGATCGTCGACTTGTACAATCTTCTCTTTGACAGTTTCCGATTCTTTCTTTTCCGCTGCGCGTTTCTATCGGGCGGGGTATATGTATATCAGCAATGCGAACTCGTGTCACCAAGGGGAGACCATGCAGAACATACCTCTTGGGCTCCTAACATCTTCGCATACGCTGACCTGGAGTCCTTGAGGAACACCTCGTTCACCTCTGGACGACCTTGCAACTCGCCAAGCGTCTGAATACACCCCAAAATACGCTCATTGGAATCTTCGTCGATCTGCGCAGTGACGAATTTGGACTGGCCGACTCGGATGATGGAAGTCATCATTAACATTGCCTAAAAAAAGCATTAACGACGCAGCTCGAAAAGTGAACATGCTCACTCACTTCAGCTCGCAGAGCGTTAGCTTTAGCTCTGTCGCTTGAAAGCTCATCGAAGCGCAGTACCAACTTGGTCAATGCAGCTGCAAGACCTGCACCAGTGAAAAAGTCACCCGCCAATATCAGCGCTATATCGGTCGAGCCGCTCGTTATCAGCGGTTACATCCTATGGTGACAACTTAAAGGCACGACGTACCTCTGAGAGGGGGCTTAGATGCTTGAGAAGCTTCGGTACGTGTAGGCGCTGCAGAGTAAGCAGTTTCGGTGGCATACGTGCCATCTGCAAGCACTCTCGGTCTCCCCGCCCCTCCTCCGGTGCTGCCAGCAGTTGTCTCGCCATCTTGGTCATTACTGCCCTGTGAACCGCCCTCTGCCGCTCTTGCCTCCGCTGCCAAAATCGGAATTTCGCCGATGAGCTTGCGTATCTCAGCAAACGCTCCTTCTATATCGCCCAGTTCTTCTATGTACTCTCCCAAGATCCACAACACACCCCGGAAGACTCTTCCAGTTCGTATACTCGAGAGCGTGTTTGTTAGTTTTTCCGTGATTGTTGGTCGAAGAGCGGGGAACTTTTCTACAACTTCACTATCAAGTGGCGTGCACAGTAAGCAACTGATATCGTAGCTCAGG
The DNA here is from genome assembly GCA_037178675.1 of Scleroderma bovista. Taxonomy (NCBI): domain Eukaryota; kingdom Fungi; phylum Basidiomycota; class Agaricomycetes; order Boletales; family Sclerodermataceae; genus Scleroderma; species Scleroderma bovista. The sequence goes on from JAYMGJ010000443.1 coordinate 24,930, forward strand.
TAAAAGGAGACGAACCGCACGAATGCAACGACATCTAGTGCGGATGGGTTATTGGAGTCTCCGAGGAATTCCATCAACGCATGGACGACGCTCGCGGCGACTTCTGAGAACCTAATCGCCAGGACGTGTATGCTCTGGATCAAGAGCTGGCGGTATTCTGATGCCTGCCAGGGGTTAATATCAACCCACGAAAATTAGAAGTTTGCATATGTACCTTGTCAAAGTCTTGCTCCTGGGTACGTAGCAACTGCTTCTTGAGGAAAAGCACAACTTCCTCAGCATTCCTACCCGAGGTCATACTAAGAACGATGTTCATTGCTTTCCGTCGTACCTCCATATCAGCGCTGCAGGTGAATGCACCCGAGTGAGCACGCGAACAGCAGAAAGAAGAGTATTTATTCTTTTACCTCGAAAGCACTTGCAGCACGTCCATGATTAGACTATCCAGAACACGCCCGTGGCGCTCTCGCAGCGCATCCAATCGGTCGAGCACGATCAGTTTCACGTTGTTATCAGACTCCTTGGCAGCAAGAGTGACCAAAGATGACGCCGCAGCTATCAGTGATGCATATGCATCAGCACAAAGTTGAGCAAAATCAGAGGGTAGGAGTATATATCACCTTTGACAGCAGCAGCGTTCTGCGTAAGCGTCGTGAGGGTCGTTGCTGCCTCGTACTTGACCGCATGCGAGGTCGCACTGAGCAATTCGAACATGGCGCGGATATATCTCGGCTATCGAGGTTATAAGCACCGCGCGTCGAGCACGCCCCCCGCAAGTCCAAGAGAACAACTCACACGATGGGTGGTCTCATGCGCACAATCCATTCTTGCCACCTCGATGACAGCCATCTGAAGACCCTCGTCCATACCAATAATACCATCCCAGATACTCCTCAGCCACTCCACCGCACGGGGTAGTGCAACGTTAGCGAGGAAGACGAGCGCATTGCGCCTACACGAGGCGTCTGATTCGGCGGCAAGGAACGTTTGCATGAGTTCTGCAGCATCCGGGACGAGAGAAGGGTGTTCGCGGTGGATAGTATGGAGTGCGAAAACGGCAGCGCGACGGACGTAGGAGTGTCGATGTTCGAGGTTCGCGCGGACAGTGGGGATAAGAGGTTCGAGAAGCTCAGTATCCCGCGAAATTTTTTGAAGGAAACGGAGTGTTGCACCGCGGATATATTCGTTGGGATGTTGCTGGGATGGTAGAATGGGTGCGTGTACATCAGATGGGAGAATGAGAACGACGTACGAGATCATTGCGGATGGCGTTACTAGGAATTCAAGGTATCAATGCACCTTGCATGCGATAAGGGAGAGAAGAAAGGGACATACACAACCAAGATCATTTCTTGCTTGAGCTTCCCACTTTCGTCGTACTTAGGACATACCTCCCAGTAGAAGTGCAGCAATTTCTTAAGTTCCTTATTCTTCGAAGGCATGATGTATTGGATGATTGGCATCAACAACGTGGGCTGGAAACGCATGTTAGCGTTGACCGCATGCAATGTTCGTATACAGAGGTACATGCCTGTGGATTGCCATTGATGGTAGCGACGATGATTTTGCGGAGAGCATCGAGCTTGTCTTCATCGACTCCCTTCTCCAGTGAAGACCTAAGTTCCTGTGTCGAGGGTGTCTCTGTGTTGTCCTCGAAGACGACGGTGTAACAGGGTGCATCCGTCGACATGTTGCTCGCGTTCCTCCTTTGCAGTTCTCGTCGGGGCTACGTTGCACTGAACACGGTCGTGGGAAATTATCACTACGGTTGCAATTATGGGACATTTGGTACACTAATGTCCCACTACACTGGATTACTTGGGGAAGTGCCCACCGCCGACTGCCCTTGCTTGGCTCTGCAATACAGTAGATAGAGGAGGTACGAAAACCCGAATCATGACTATTATATTACTACTATATGATAGACAGATCTACACATGCAATGTACACATCTTTAAAACTTGGGACATCTACTAGTGTTTGACATCATGGGGTGCAGACCCGTTGGTATTCTGCATCAATGTCTCCATCAAACGAAGCGGTATGAGGGAGTCGACTGTATGTATAAGGGGCTGCGTTACCCGTGGGAACGCGTCGGTGCAGTTCCCTAGCAGGGAAGATAGGGGTATGCGGACCCAGAGTCCCCTCCCACAGTTGAACCCATACGACTTACAACTTACAACGTAGAAGAATGACTCCCCAGGCTCTCAAGTGTGCTGTACGTCTTTGTACTGACATTGTATCTGTACTCATTTCTGACGGCATCTAAGCCATTGGCCCCAGCGGCGTTGACCCCACTGGTTGCTCCACCATCAATGCGACAAGATGCCACCCAGCAACAACACAGTGCCCCCCCAGTTCATCTTCGGTGTAGTTTTGATGAGCACATGAGTCGTGCGTACCCCAACCATTGGCAGCCCATGCCGCAGGAGCATATCAAGTTGGCGTTGTATGCGATGGGCGCCACTGATGACACGCTTCTCGACTACCTTGAGATCCTTAACAACCGGTGGGACGAGATGTTTGCCCGGTACCCAAATGGAAAACCTCCTACATATGGAGTACATACAGTAAAACACTGTTGTCCATGATGCAAATACTAACGATTTCCACTGGCAGGAAAAACCCCAGCTGGATGATGGCGACGTCCTATATTGCCGTATCCCAGACTCTACCCTCACCATCCGCATCTGGTCCGGTGGCATGGAGCAGTATGGAACGTACTGTCTCGATTTCTTCGACGTTGTTGAACGCACCCCCGTGAACACCCCCGATGGTTATGTGATCTCGTATTATCCGCACCCAGGCGTGTTTACATTCTCAAGGGAGCTTGTGTCCTGGGAGGCAGCCGCGGGGATAGATAGAATTTCTGCAGGCATGGAGAAGTACAGCGCCCCAGAAGGATCGCAGCTTGTGCTCACGCGTCCTGGAAAAATGCCCTACTACTTCCAGATTCCCCGCAGACCATCTGGGAATGGAATAGCGTTTGTTCAACCTCAGGCTGATGTTCCCTATTAGCTTAGCATAGTAGGTTTGATGGACTAATAGTACCTCGTACTAGTACAAGGCTCAGGTTTTTGCGACACGACAGGGGCTGCACTTTCTTGCGAATATTGGGGATTACATGCAAACATTATACATTAGGTCTCATCTACCCATGGTTCTAATCTCCAACCACCTCAGAGGTGGATACATCACACCCGCAAACGCAGCAGCAAGCTATATCATAGTCAGTAACTGAGCACACGGACGGACAAGATGAAAGCAAGAACAAGACATACCTCGAAGCCAAGGTCAGCTCCCGCTTTCTCACCGATCGGACCAGTGTACCAGACCTGAGCCATGCCCATTATAGCACCGACCACGCCAAAGCACCCTGCCAAGACACCAGCAAAGCCCGGAGCAAGTCTATGCAGAGCAATTGGACAACCTTACGCAGAAGGTGAAAAGGTGCACTCACTTGGACGAATTGTCCCAGTCGGCCAGGTTGTACCCACCAAGCTTTCCTCCCGGCCGTCTGAATATAAAATGCTCCTCCGCGACGATAACAATAAAGAACGCCGTCCAGTAACTTAGGATACTCAAAATGTTACTCAGAATCTCTGAGAAATGCTCGCGGCCTGCCACGCCTGCAATGGTGTACACAAGGAAGGCAAAGATGACCCATATGAACCGCGGTACGATTGCCAGTGGTCGGCCCAGTGCCTGGATGGACAATGCGGTGGAGTAGGTATTCGGGATATTATTTGCACTGCACGCAAGAGAGAAAGACGGGTTAATACGACAAGACCTTGTTATGGTGTAGCGCTTACATGCAGCTGAGTGCCAGCAACACCAACAAGAACCGACCTCCTGCTGCCCACGGCGATAATACTTGAGCGATCAAACGGCCAGTCGAACCGTCGGGCCCAAATGCAGTGACGTATGCCGGATCAGTAATGGTGACCAGAGCAGCACCAAGGGCGGTAGTAAAGCAGATGGGAATGTAAAGTCCGAACCACGTAAGAGTGAACACACGGAGGGCAGATGTATCAGCAGGCAGCCGAACGTTGTAATCCGCAGCGACTGGCGCCCACTATTCGACAGGAGTTCGTAAGCGGTAAATGGCAAGTGAAGGATCAACGCACTCCAGTGACTGATCCGAATACAATTGCTCCGAAGCTAAGTACGTCACCAACAAGTGCTCGCCCGGTGCTCTCTGATGATTTCTGTGCGTTCATATCGAAGCCAGCATTTCCACCCAAACCCCAGAGACAGCACATAATGATGAACGTCACGATCCATGCGTATCGTTCGTATGTGTGGACCATGTTGTAACCGATAAAACATGGTATAAGACAACATATACCAATGATGATGATTCCGGCAACAAGGGGAACGCCATGGGTAGGATTGACAGAAGCAAGGGTTTGACCGCCAAGGATGACCGCGATGGTCGCGAAGCCGAGCCTAGATGAAATGCAGTCTGGGAGAAAAAGGAAAAGAGTGTAGACTTACTGTGTGAGAATGTTAAGAATGGAGTAAATGATACATCCGACATAACCGGAGCTATAACGTGTGATGACCATGGTTCGCAAGCCTGTTTTCGGGCCGAGAGTAGCTATGAAGGCGGTGGCGGTGGCCCCAAGACAGGCGAAGCACATGATGGTAACGAGACAATGGCTAGTGGAAGTGTAAAGTGGGCTTTAAGTACACCAGGAGACACTCACTAGAAGGTGAGTGTAAAGACAAACTGGCCTAAGACACCAATGGGGATTGTCGTCAGCACAGTATTGACAGACCTGTTCGGCATTATAACATGTCATCGACGAGGAAGGAGGTGCGGCAGCATGCATATAGGCTCACCACCACATGAACAAGCTGATCCGGGAGATACATCGTGAACATATGCACGAATCGTGTTTATTCGACTCACTTGTTCCACGCATTCTTTCCTTCTCTCTGGTCCTCGGGAACACGTTCTACGCCTCTCGCCTCGACACCGCTTGCAAAGAGCTTGGCGAGTACTGGGCCAATCTTTGTCCCGAAGCGCGTTGCGATAGCTTGGTCTGGGGCCCGTTCGGCATCAGAGATGGCATCATCAACGGCGACAGCCTTTTCCTTGTCTTCGTAGTAGCTTTCTGACATGGGAGGAGGTGGAGGGTGATAGGGTGTCGATGAGGGGCGAATACTTCACCGACGGAACGATTAGTGAGGGGGTGTTGCTAAAAATATTTTAGTGATTGGCGCACGCTCTAGGCTAAGAAAAATGGGGAGGCCTACAATGCATGTTGATGGCGTTGCTGGTGCTGGATAGCTTCGAATGCTTACACGCCGACGAGGTGAAGGCCGTCTCATTCGAACCCTGACTCGGAGAATGCATCTCGAGACTCGAAGCCATTAGCCAAATGGGGACTATTACTCTCCCTCGACTTTCAACCAAGTACCTTAGACCAGAAACACAGCTGGTCTGGAGACAACCATTTATTCGCTGGCACGTCGGCATAGATTCTCCAGCACTTCACCATATAATCCCCGTCCATGAAGTACTGAAGCACAACTTGGTGGACTTCGAGCGTTCGCTGCGTTCCGCGACGGAGAAAAAAGTGGTGGCCTTACTTTTCATTTCCGATGAAAAGTTCAGGCTTTGGCGATGGCCGTTTCACGCAAACCACGCGTTTACGTCTTACACGATGCCCCGAGGTTCATGGCAAGGAAAACTGTGTCTCCGTAGTTTAGGGATTACGAACTTGAAGCTCGTTTCGGGCCGGAAGCCCTCAGGACTTCGCCCAACCCCTACGTACCATCCCCCCTGTACCTACGTACATCCGCATCAGCGTTCATTGCAATAATGAGTATCTCCCACCGCATCAGCTGAGCGCCCCGAGGCGTAGATTCAAAACTAACTGCCAACTTTCATCGATTACATAATCTTTAATTGGCTTTCCCGGCCTTGGTACTACACATATCTGCAACTTGTCTGCATCAACTACCCATGCCTAAAATCATCCTCAAGCCCCGCCTAGCACGTCTAGAAGCAGCAGAAAACCGTCGTTCGCGCACCCCTGCAGTCCCAACTCCCCCCCCTCCACGCGAACTGGACAACGACGATGACAACGACGACGTAGAGGAAGAAGACGTCCACGCAAAGCGCGAAGAATCGGAGGGCGTTCTTGATGATGAAGAGCCTGATGTGGACGAGGGTGAGGGCGAGGGTGAGGGGGAAGTAGACGAGGTGGAAGGTGTCGGCGAAGAAATGGGTGAGGAGGGGCCGGAATCGCAGTTATTTTCTCGTTCTCGCGGGCGGCCCCGTGGTCGGGCTCGTGGTGCAATACCAGCAGGAACCCCTCGTGCACGCGGACGTGGTCGTGGTAAGCCAAGAGCTCGAGCAAGGGGGAAAGGCCCGGGAGCGCGGCCTTCGCAGGACGTCGACGGTGAAGTGGGGGAGGAAGGTGGCAACGAAGATGGCAGACCGTGGCGCCGGGTCGGAGATAGGGTGTACTACATTGAAAGAGACGAGTTCGTCACGGAACCTGACGAGAAGGGAGATCAAAAAATTGATATAGACGGGATCCTGCAAGGTGGTGAGTTGAATGTTCCTTTTTGTCAGTCTGGCAGTCTCATCGTGACTATAACAGGCCGACGTTTTAAATGTAGCACATTTGTACTACCCACCCGGCATCCAACTCGCCATTATATGCTTGCCATCGACGCAGCCCGTTCATCGGGATTCAGGGACTCGCTGTATTACTTCCGCAAGAATGCTCTTGCACTCAAGCTCAGCGCCTCACAGCCAGAGAAGGAGCTCCTCATCCAGGCTGGGAAACTAGGGGCCCATTTGAAAACGCGAAGTGTGACGCTGGTAACTGCGCGAAGCGCATACAAGCTGCATGGCGCCAAGATGATAATTGGTAAATGCACCTTCCGTCCATTTTATCTGAATTACTCCATATTGACTTCGTACAGATGGATGCTGGGTTACGGACGATTACTATGAAGATCGTGCTCTACAGGACGTAACAGCGAAAGGTATCATACCCGGTTCCCCAGTTGGAGAACTTCCCGACCCCACTGCCACTGCCTCGAGCAACCTCCCCGCTAATGCTCTTCCTGCTCAAGCTTCTTCGGGCGTTTCCCATGGCGTATATCGCGCAGGCGGTCCAACTACACTCTTCGGTGGTGCAGGTCTGGGTCCGTTTAGTGATGGCCCACACAGTGCTGTCAGGAAGAGCATGTTATCGAGGGATGGTTTGTCATCGCAGAACTGGATGGCAGAAGCTGCGAGGCGTGTAAGCGAGATGAACAGTAATTTTGCCAAGATGAGGCGAGAGGCGATGGTTCCGTGCGGTGGCATATTAGATGATGGCGTCAAAGCGAAGTTGAAGGAGCAGTCGGCTAATATGGCCGGTGATAGTGATGGGAGTACGAAGAAGAAACGGAAGGCGGAACATTCCCAGTTTCCGCTGGGTGTGTACGAGCCACACACTGGCATGGTGTGTTGTAAGTATTTTGAAGACTACTTACGGACTTGTTCTGAAATTTTGGGTTGTCTAGACCGATCGGACACCCAGCCAACGCGATGTCGTTGGGAGCAGGTGGTTGCACGGCGGGTCCTAGGAGGTACGAAGGTTGGGAATGGTGCATGGGCACTTGCATGGGTCGATACGTGTTTAGACCTACCAGGACCAAAGGATCTTGATCCTGGTGCGGACGAGAGGGCAGCGTTGATGACATCAGTAATTTGAGTGCTCTGAATCTAAGGTGTCTGCAAGGATCAAACGATGTTGGTACAACAAAGTCATGACATCGCGTTGGGTGTCGCGTGTTAAGCTAACTGACGAGTTGGCATACATAAAACGATAGAAGCGTGTGTATTCTTCTCTATTGGACGTCAACGATGGAGTCAAGACCACTGGATGGTGACAGAAGTGTCCTGTCGATCACCACGTACCTAAAAAGCTTACCCTTGCCGGTCCCCTACTTGATTACCATACTCACTGTACTAGTCTGGGCACTACTGCCCTTTACTTAGATTTTGTCACGAATCGGACACGGGATGGCACCAGTGGCTATGCCATAAACCGACACCCGGGATTTGGACATGGGGGGGAATGGTGGCTATACCGTGGACAGAGACATGGGAGTCGAACACAAGATAACCTGGGCCCTGGACATCAACAAAAGGCCGTCAGTTGTGCGAAAGGAGGAGAGGAAAGACTCAACGAGATAAACCTAAGCAACAAGTCTATGAGTTAAGGGCCTAAACATTAATAAAAGCCTTTGGTTATACCAGAAAAGGAAATTGTAGGGAAAAGGGAGGTATGCGACAAGAGGTGTATGAAAAAGGGAAAGGAAAGAGACAAGACGAACCTAAACAAGTCCGCCAGTCTGAAAAGGACCTGTCTGCACCAACAACTAACCCATAAATAATGGAAGAAGCATAGAAGATGTTGCGGAAGCAAGAGAAACGAGACGGCTCACCTCCCACCACCACAGCAGCCTATCCCCGATATCGTTCTGGTCGATGTCGCGGTGCCTAGGCCATGACTGGGTAGAGGTGGGCGTCAGGAAACCCATTGTCCTTGATGCGTTGCAAGAGCCAGAAGAAAGGTGTCGCGTACGTGATGTCTGAGGACTCCGTCTTGCCAGCACCACCGGTGAGGAGGCCGCCGATACGTCCACGCCTGTCAACGATGATAGAGCCCGAATCGCCGGGGGCGGAGAAGACCCCGGACTCATAGTCATAGGGGAGGATAGCCCACTCCATCGACGTCTGGTGAGTGCCGTTGTTGAAGTACTCGCGGACGAAGGAGAAGATGCCGGTACCATGGCCTATAGTGAGGCCGGTGGTGTTGCCATCCTTTAGGACTAGGAGGCACGGTTTGCCGTTGTGGTCGAGCATATCCGGATTGTGCATCTGGTCTTCCTGCATGACATCCCGAAGCTCGAGGAGGCGGTCTTCCGGATATTCGAAGGTCGTGGTGACGTCGGCGCGGGATACCTTAAATATGATGTCCTCGAGCGGAATCTTCACACCTGGATATAGCAGTTAGGCTAGACGGCCCTAGTGAGATAGATCAAAACACACCAAGGTCAATCACGTTACCCCTAAAGGTGTTCTTGATCTTGGAGCTGTCGAGCTCGACAATGGCATAGTCTTCGGTGAAACATTCCGTGCCGGCGCCGAAAGTAATAGGAGGGGAGCAGACGACGTGGCCTAAGACGCGCTGGCTCAGTTGGCTCCACTTCTTCATGACTTTGTCGTGGAACTTGTCGAGGGCCTCCACCGCCTTGTTCCCCTTGTCCGACAACCACTGAATCTCCTTCCGCATCTTCGTAGCCTCCTCAACGTCGCCCTCGTCCTCGCCAGCCTCCCTCTTCTGCAACTCATCAATCCGCTTGTTGTAGTACACGGCCTTTGTGCGGTGTTGTCCGATCGTGCTCTTGATGGATTTGATGAGGTTGTCGAACGCCTTGGTGCCGAGAAGGAGGACGTTGCGACGAGGCGCGCTGGTGTTTCTGTGGGTGTAGTTGACGTTAGGCCCCTTGTTTGGTGGGAAGAGGACATGGCGAGCTGTGACAAGCAAGATCTTCTTGCTGTTGCCACCTTCGGCAAGGTAGAGACCCCCGGTGCCCTCAACATGAGATGTGTTCTGGGCAGCAATGAAGAGCCCGAGCGCAGGAGTAAGAGGACTGCGAACGTCGACGGTTGGGTGGAAATCAGAAACAGGTTTGAGGAGGTCTGAACCGGCCAACCGGGTGTAGATGGACTCCCGGTACTCGACTTCAAGTCATCAGTGATTTTGAACTCCTCGAGAAGGTCCAGGCAGCCGTGCGCCGCGGTGTGGGCTTCCTTGCCACACAGAGTTTCGGGAGCGACACCAATCCAAACTACGACAGGACCGATGGCCTCTCCCTTTCCGACCTTGATAAAGCGAACAACATCTATGGTTGTCCACAAGACCCCAACGGAATCCAGAATGTCACGAACTTTCGGACCCACGTCCTTCCAGACGGTGTTGAGCTTGTGGCCGAAGACTGGGCGGAGCTCCTTCAACTCCCGGTAGGCCTCGAGTCCGGTGGGCTTCGTCCACGGAGTGGGCCCCGTACGGTAAACCAACCTGGGGCTAGAGGGCAGGCCTGAGTAGTACCACATTGCCTCCGGCTTGGAGACAGAGTACTGAGACGAAGAAGTGCTGGATGCGGAGTCATCCATCAACAAAACAAGCAAATTGTTGTGCAGAGTTCCGATTGTCAAACCTCCAACAAAATTAGTAGTTGCACGCAAGACCTTGAGTGCTAGAACAGAGATCAATTCACTGTCAAATGGAGACAACATACACGATACCTAGAACAGAGAAGCACGACGTTAGGGAGAGAAGAAGGAAAAAGGAGTCAGCGGCATAGGAGTACTTGTCCAAAAAAAAAGACAGGCTGATTTGAGAACATAGTATTATGTAAGCCCACAGTGGGCGCGGACTCACGTTTGGCGCTGGAATGTATGGGAACGATTGTCTTCCATCGAATCTTTGGTCTGCCTTGGGGAGACTAGGAACGTATCGGGCTTTCTTTCATCTCTGTCGCCTGATTGATAACGAGGGAGGATGGCGGGCTTACCTCCGCAAATCCCAGACAGCCTCCAGATCTACAAGTAAGTCCAGGAGACATTGCATGGCAAAGACGGCCTGACCTGCTTCATAGTTCATATGTCGTAGATCCTGAATGGCAACGCAAATTCACAATTATCTGGTGCTCCGCTGTTGGAGTGGTGGCTATTGCCTCGCTTCCGAAGCTCGCACGGTCTGTGAGGAATGGGCGTTCCCTGAAGGGCTTCTTTGGCATCTCCGAAGACCTCCAGAAGGGAGGTTACATCTCCGTTGCCCGCCAGGATAAACTTCCATCGCCTCTTTCTAATAACCGTTTTACAAGGATTTGGTGCTCTATAACTTCTGTCCGATACTGGACATTGCCATACATTGAGCTGAACGTCGCACAAAGTTGGCTTTATTTCTCACAGAAGAGACCGTCGACCTGAGCATGGGTTTTTAGCTTGTATTATTCTTGCATATCTCGGTGTCGTTTTACTTTGCATCATAAAGGATGCCCCTCTGATATCTAATCCTAACCGTGCTGGTAAGCTAACACTCATCTGACCATTCGGCTTGTTTCTCATACCGTTGCAGGTTTCCTCGCGATTGCTCAAGTACCCGTCGTATTTCTCTTTGCAACAAAGAACTCTATTTTATCGCTACTTCTTGGACCTGGGAATGGATATGAAAAACTCAACTACGTGCACCGCATGGCCGGCAGATTGATGTTCCTTTCGGCGTGCATCCACGGATCGCTCTGGATACGCAATCATTTGGAATACGATCTTCCTATCCTTGGTCAGCAGAAGGAAACGTCTGGCGTTGCAGCCTTCTCGCTGCTTGGTATCATTGTTCTAACTTCGCTTCGACCTGTTCGAAGGTTGTTCTATGGAGCCTTTTTCTTTGCTCAGTGAGTCAGTCCGTATCACCACACACCATACACCCATCGTCTTTTGAAGCATTTTAGCATTTGGGGCATTCTTTGTTACAATCCGCTATCACACACTCTATGCAGCACCTTGGATATATCCTGCTCTGGCGTTTTTTGGCGCAGATGTATTTCTACGTTTCCTGCGCTACCGTATCAAGGATGCGAGGCTCATAGCCCTGGATAATTCCATGACAGTTGTGAGTGACGAAATGATGTTTATATCTGCTGTTTTTTTTAGCTCCACCCAACAGGTGCAAGTCATAGATTGTGATGATGGCTGGTCGGCTGGTCAGCATGTCCGACTCCGAGTTTTCTTCTCTAATAAGGCGTTTGAGACTCACCCTTTTACAATCTTATCGGCTCCTCCTGCCCGATCATGCCTTTCGAACTCGGGAATGATACTTGCTGCACGAGTGAATGGTGATTGGACGCAGTCATTGAATGACTTCACGCGGCAGGAGCAAGACAGGCTTCAATTTTCAGAGAAGGACGATGAACGCGGTGTACCGGTACACGTCATGATCGATGGTCCTTATGGGGGCTCGAGTGTTGACCTTGGTCAATATGAGACTGCATTACTAATTGCAGGGGGCTCTGGAGCCACATTCACGCTTGGAATCCTTGACGATATCGTTGGCAGGTGTGTCAAGCTCGGACGTCGTAATGGAGAACAAACAAGAAGAATTGAATTTGTTTGGTGCTTAAGATCATTCGGTACGCCCCATCCGCATCTGACAACTATACAATCTTTTCTTCTTCACTCATTCATCTCCGTTATCATAGGTCATATATCATGGTTTTCCTCGATGTTAATCGCTATTGCCAACGTAGCAGCCCAAAGCACGCTAGACCTTCACATATCTATCTTTGTCACATGTCTTTGCGACCCTGAGGCTGTCCCAGTCATCCCTAATTGCGATGTCAAGCTTGGACGTCCATCAGCTTACTCTCTCTTGTGCGAGGTGACTGCGAATTCCCCTGGCTCGTCTCTTGAATCGGCAAAGGGAAATACAAGTTCTGTGCATGGAGGTGGAGTTGCAGTATGCGTCAGTGGGCCTGAGAGCTTAACAAGGGAAACTCAGAACGCAGTAGTAAAGTTGGGGGCGACGAAAGCAATGGAGCTAGGAGGGATATCAGTTCACGTGGAAAGCTTCACACTATGATTTATGCAAGGGTTGCTAGTGGGGGCTAGTTTCTTGTAATAGCGTATTCTGTCCAGGTTGATGGAACTGTATGGATATTACAATTTTTATTTACTTTGTTCAGCCATCGCTGGAATGAACGGTCGTTGTCGGGATTCATCATGATATTAATGGGTAAGGCGCTTAAATTTTGGCTCTTTGGTGCCACCTGCCACCCTGCTCGCACTGAACAATCAATTATGTAAATTATCCTGACGTTCTGTACCCATTGACCACATCGACCACGACGGCAAAAGACGAGGGACTGACAAGCGTCGGTACCCATCGACCACATCGACCACAACTGCAAAAGACGAGGGACTGACAAGCGTCAGTACCCATCGAGCATCATCATACACGATCTGCAAATGCGTTAGTTAGTCAGATCCCAGGGATGAATAACTTACCTTCAACATCGACACCATCCGACGGAGGTAGTGGCTATCGACGTTGTCATGCAGGTAATGCCGGTGCCCAACGTCTTGGACGATGCTGTCCGTCGACGTCGTCTAGGCCAGGTTCACCAGCATTTGTGAGGATCGTTTGTGTGGTGTATGGCAGTCAAATCCAAATAAGTAGATGTACTCGCCCACTGGTTGAACTCGCTTCCCCAGAGTGGTGTCCCACCCACAAAGTTCATAGCGACATCGATAAACATAGGTACCATTTGGCGGGACCATTGTTGTGCGCACCCACAAGTTTTGCATTGTGTAGGCAAAAGATGGCCCCATGGTCGGTATTCCACGTAAGACCACACGTACTTGGTCACGTCAACAAAACTTTGCCCCCCACCATCCTGCTCCTTGCCCAGTGTAAAGATGTAAACAGCTGAGTGTGGCCCCAATCGATTTGAATGCCCGAGGGCATGTTTCACTGCTTCTTCCACAAAATGTCCTTCGATGAATACTGCTTCTGTTTAAACAACAAGAAACGGCCATGTAACAAGTGGTTGCAGTCGCTTTGCATCACAAGCTACAGCAGTCTGGATTCCAAAAGCTTGGCAGTAGCATCAAGCTGGAGTCAGCAAGGTGAAAATATGGCAATAAAATTTGTAACATACCTTGCTATTGCATCACGGAGCGCATTGAAACTTTCATCGTTGTGTATGATGGAACCACATGCAATCATGTATAGAAGTGCACCAGGTGTGACACTGCTGAATGGGCAAAGGACAAGGTCCAAGAACTGTGAGCCCGTGCAGTAGTAAGTGGCATGCTATGGACACTTGTCAATGGAAATAGTACACACTGCTGCCACATCAGTAGAAATTGTCTTGCCACGGTATTGACCGAGAAAGAGATCCCCCTGGTCTTGTCTGTATGGTCCGAGATACAAAACAGTATATTTCTGGCATGGAAATCTGAGATCTTGGCAGCGAGAGCCATTGCGTGCTTGGTATATAATTTCCTCTTTTCAACCGTACCAAGATCAAATTCGACATCCAGGACAAGGAGACCGTCCGTGCACACAAAATAGGGTGTCAGAAATTCTTGTAACAACTTGATGGGTCCTGACGCTGAAACACCACACATCCGGAGATGCACAATTACTGTAGGAGAAGAGATGGATGACTTGAGCGAGAGCTCAAATTGGCCCCGTATGATGGGGGAGCATGGAAGGAGGGGTTTGTCGCCTCGATAGAAACTCTAACCGGTAGAGGGCTTTAGTAGTCACAGGTGGGCCAGAAAGATGCTCACCTGATAGGGGGTAATGCAAGAGTTACTCACGTCGTCCTTCCAACGACAGGCAACGCATAAAATTTTGACCTCAGGATATGTTATCAAGGTATGAAATTCGGAGGGTACTTCGACACATTGGTGGCATTCGACTTTGACGCAACTATCGCACATGAACAGCAGCTCGCTGCCATCACCACAAAAATGACAAAACTATGTCTGAAGTTAAGGTCGATGGTTCATTGCAACAGAATGTTCATGCTCACGTCGTTATGAATACGACCATCACGGGTCAATGGTGTATCCAGCATCGCCTGGAAACACGCACGAACACTGGGAGAATCTCGGGGCGCGGCTTGTGATACCAAGTTCAATTCTGGCTGCAAAGGAGTGGAAGGCGGTACGAGTTGTGGTTGGCAAACTGAGCGCGAAAGTCGGCGAGCTTGTTGTAAAGAAGTCCCTCCTTTCTTGATGTCAACGCGTTGGGCACTTCCGCCAGTTGTCTTCTTCACAGTTTGTTTGGTGCGTAGGGGGTCACGGACTTGTTCTGAAGTTCCGGGTTGTCTAGACCCCCAGCCAACGCGATGTCATTGGGAGCAGGTGGTTGCACGGCGGGTCCTAGTAGGAGGTACGAAGGTTGGGAGCACTTGGCATCGGTCGATACGTGTTTAGACCTACCAGGGTCAAAGGATCTTGATCCTGGTGCGGACGAGAGGGCAGCGTTGATGAGCATCAGTAATTTGATTGCTCTGAATCTAAGGTGTCTGCAAAGATCAAACGATGTTGATACAACACAGTCATGGCCCGCCCTCGGATGAGGCGCATCGCGTTGGGCGTCGCGTGTTAAGCGAGCTGACGAGTTGG
Organism: Scleroderma bovista; assembly: GCA_037178675.1. Classification (NCBI taxonomy): domain Eukaryota; kingdom Fungi; phylum Basidiomycota; class Agaricomycetes; order Boletales; family Sclerodermataceae; genus Scleroderma; species Scleroderma bovista. The sequence goes on from JAYMGJ010000443.1 coordinate 40,150, forward strand.
CATAAAACGATAGAAGCGTGTGTATTCTTCTCTATTGGACGTCAACGATGGAGTCAAGACCACTGGACGGAGTTGGGTGCGTTCCGCGCTCTCCCATTGAGCGGATAACGTCTCATCCTTTCAATCAATTCATTTTTTGCTGACCCAGGGTTCGTCCGCTTCTTGCGCTCTCGCCAACCCAGTCGACGCATTCTCAGACCCACATCCTTGCTGACATGGACCCACCTTTGGCCCCGTTCATAGGCCACGATGATCCCGCGAACCGTGCAGAAAGCCCGTCACTCCCAAAGGACATTTCACTCTCCGTCAACTATCTGCCATCCAAGTTCTCGAGCGGTCTCCTATCGCCTGGGGCGAGGAGGCGCAAGGGACGATCCGATCTCCCCAAACGGGGTGGTGGAAGAGAGGCATTCAAGAGCAACGAACCTCGGATGCCCGCTGAAGAGGACGAGGATTACGATGGGATAACAGGAGGTTGGTTCGGAGGAAAGGACGGTGGTCACACTCGTCCTCGCATGCGCTGGAATAGGTTCAAGTGGACACTCTTCGTTGCCAATGTCTGCGTGCGTTCTCTATCTCTTCCCACCCCAGTCATTTAGAAACTGATCTTATCACTCTACAGTTGTCCGTGTATGCTCTCACAGGTCTCGTCTTTTGTCTGATGACCTGGTTTGACGTCTTTGAACGCGCTGACATTGTCCGCGTGGGTAACCGCACCGAACTCGTTCTCTCTACGGCAGCCGCGGCAGCGGCAGCAGTCACCTCCGTCTTTGGTTGGTCTGGCATCCTCCTCAACAATCGCTCTTTCCTTGCTTTCTACACGTTCTTCCTCTGGATTTGCTTTGCACTTCTCGTTACTCCGGGGTACCTGACCTACAAGCAGCGCACTTTCAACCTTGAAGGAAAACTCAACGCTCAATGGTCGCGCGATCTCGGTCCGGCTGGCCGACTGCGGATCCAAAACCGTCTTCACTGCTGCGGTTATTACTCTCCCTTCGTGGAAGCAACCGTCTCGCAGACGTGCTATGCGCGCTCCATCCTTCCTGGATGTAAAGCTGCCTACCTCACCTTCGAGAGACATGCCCTCGAAATATGGTACACTATCGTGTTTTCCCTCGTACCTCTCCAGCTATTCATCATGATCACTGGTCTGCTGTGCTCCAACCACGTCACCTATCGCTTTGGAAAGGGCATGATGCCCAAGGCTTACCGTCTGAGCTTGAACAGTATGGCTATCATCATGGATAAATATGCCAAGTAAGTCATTTATCCTTGATCTGCGAAGAGGGTGGCGATTCGACTGATGTCGACTTTTAGTCAACTTGCGGAACAGTACGGCTGGGATGTAGCTTCGGATGTTCTTGCACGATCACGGTCAAACCTAGGAAGTGAGTCGCCGCTGATGTGTACACCCCAGACAATGTCCCTTTCATCGGGCTTTGGTGCACGCGTTCACGATGCGATGTAAGCTCGTATCATGCGATCCCCTTTGGTCAGGCATTACACGTTAACATTTACGTCCATCGCAAGCGTCTTTATATCTTTTTACACTCTTTTACTTTCCCCCTCGTTCTCATTATCTCATCTCACCACTGGACACTGATATGGATTGGAGTAGTTCGTACTAATCACGCACCTGTCTTTATTTCTTCATGTGCTTGCAGCGCTATGCTGCATCCATTTTCTTAGAGATGGAATAATGGACCACAGGCAGTTTTGCTCTGCACGCTTTGATGTGCTGCACCCTCTTGGGTCCTTGGGGGGTGACAATGGCATGCCACATGTAAGTAAGTATAGTACCTCGATGTCTCGCAAGTACGGCTATAACCCATGACACTGGCTAAGACTAGTCTCCCAAAGTAATACCTCACGGCCGTCATCAATGCATTTCATCTCTCACAGCCACGCTCAGTACAACCCACTGATAGCACATCTATAACCGAACGCTGGTGAAGATTTCATACAACAATTATTTGTATCGGCATCGGTGTTACGAGTCCCTATTTTCCTGGGGAGTCCGTGCATGCTGCGTAGCTAAATATCAAATAGGTATTCTTTGCTGACTCCTTTTTCCTCAGTTCTTCTCTCCCTAACATCGTGCTTCTCTGTCTTTGGTATCGTGTATCTTATCTCCGTTCGACAGTGAACTGATCTCATGTTTAGCACTCAAGGTCTTGCGCGCGACTACGATATTATTGTTGGAAGTTTGACAATCGGAACCCTTTACAACGCTTTTCTTGTTGATGGACTCTGACTCCACGTCCAGCACTTCTTCTTCGCCTCCGACCCCTGTCTCCGAGCCGGAGGCAATGTTTTATTACTACTCGGGCCTGCCCTCTTGCCCCATGTTAATTTATCGTACTGGGCCCACGCCGTGGACGAAGCACACCGGACTAGAGGCCTACCGGGAGTTGAGGGAGCTCCGCCCAGTCTTCCGCCACAAGCTCAACGCCATCTGGAAGGACGTGGGTCCGAAGGTTCGCGACTTCCTGGATTCCGTTGGGGTCTTGTGGACGACCATAGACGTCGTTCGTTTTGTCAAGGTCGGAGAGGGAGAGACCGTCGGTCCCGTCGTACTTTGGATTGGTGTCGCTCCCGATACTCTCTTCGAGGAGGACGCCCACACCGCAGCGCACGGCTGCCTGGACCTTCTCAAGGAGTTCGAAATCACTGACGTCGAAATCGAGTACCGGGAATCCATCTACACCCGGTTGGCCGGTGCTAAATTTCTCAAACCCGTTTCCAACTTCCACCCAACCGTTGACTTTCGCGGTCCTCTTACTTCTGCACTCGGGCTCTTCATCGCTGCCCAGGCCACACCTCACATTGAGGGTACCGGGGGTCTCTACCTCGCCGAAGGTGGCGACAGCCAGAAGGTCTTGCTCGTCACGGCTCGCCATGTTTTCTTCCCACCAAACGAGGGGCCTAATGTCAACTACACTCACAGAAACACCAGCGCGCCTCGTCGCAACGTCCTCCTTTTCGGCACCAAGGCGTTTGATAACCTCCTCAAATCCATCAAGTTCGCGATCAGACAACATGGCATAATGGCCGAATACTACGACCGGCAGATTGAGGAGTTGCAGGAGAGGGAGGTTGGTGAGGACGAGGACGATATTGAGAAGGCTACGAAGGAGCAGAAGAAGATTCAGAAGTTGTTGGACAAGGAGAACAAGGTAGTGGTGGCCCTTGACAAGTTCCACAACGAAGTCATGATGGAGTGGAGACTGAGCCAGCGCGTCTTAGGTCACATCGTCCTCTCCCCTCCTCTCACTCTTGGTGCCGACACGGAAGGTTTCACCGAGGACTACGCCATTGTCGAGCTCGACAGTTCCAAGATCGACGACGCCTTTAGGGGCAACGTGATTGACCTTGGTAGTGCATTTTGATTTATCTCACTGAGGCCGTCTAGGCTAACTGTTATATCCAGGTACGAAGATTCCGGTCCACGAGTTAGCATTGAAGATGTTCCCTCGCACTGATGCTACCATGACCTTTAAGTATCCGTGTGACCGCATCCTCGAGCTTCGGGATATCATGCAGGAAGACCAGATGCACAATCCAGATATGCTCGACCACAACGGTGAACCATGTCTCCTAGTCATAAAGAACGGCAACACCACCGGCCTCACCATGGGCCGCGCTACCGGCATCTTCTCCTTCGTCCGCGAGTACTTTCTCAATGGCACTCACCAGACATCAATGGAGTGGGCTATTCTCCCCTATGACAACAAGTCTGGGGTCTTCGCCGCCCCTGGCGATTCGGGCTCTATCATCGCTGATGGCCACGGCCGTATTGGCGGCCTCCTCACTGGCAGTGCTGGCAACATGGAGTCTTCGGACATCACGTATGCAACACCTTTCTTCTGGCTGTTGCAACGCATCAAGAACAATGGGTTTCCTGATGCCCACCTCTACTCGGTTGTGGCCTAGGTGCCGTGGCATTGACCAAAATGATATCGGGGATGCTGCTTTGAAGGCGGTGAGCCTATCAACGAATTGTCGTGTGTCCGAATGTCCTGGTCTGACCATGCCTGGGAAAATGTCTGGGATCAGGACACACTCTGGAGCCAGGTTTGTCAGACGGAATTCATACCCACATGATGGGCGTCATGACAGACATATTTACAGACAACTTCAGGTCATGACCAGAGCAAAATTCAGTCCAATCAGACCCAGTGATTACATGCACAGGTACTTATAAATTCATACTATGAGTGCACAATGTATCTATTGCATCACTGGTAGTATACATGGATTAATCTAAATAATTTGGGGCCGGGTGGCCGGTTGCTATCGTTGTCGTCCAGGTGGTCGCGTCGTCGGCGTCATCTTCACCGCCAGCACGGAAACGTCATTGCCGCCATCGCCGTTGGCAGGGTGGTTGTCGAGGTCGTTGGCATCCAGGTGGCAGTGATGGTGGTAGTGACTGTCGGTTGGAGCCATAAACGTGGGGGTGGGCTGGTGGGGCGGTCAGGATCAACATGCTGAGAAAATCGTCGTCGTCGTCGTCATCGTCAGCTTCGTGATGGTGGCTGCTGTTGGCATCAACTGTAATTAAAAATAAATTAGTGAATAATAATAAAGTTCACCGAGTAGTTGTGCTGCTGTCGACGTCATTGTGCGGGTGGTGGCCAACCGTCATCGTTAGCGGCAGCTGTGGTTGTGGTCATGTTCATCATGGTGGGGTAAACATGCGGTGGTGGTGTTGGCCGGTTGCTGTAATTGTCGCTGTCGTGCGGTAGTGATCGTGGTGGACAGTGCAGTCGAATGGCCGCTGTCATGGTTGCTTGTAATTAAAAAAGGAAGAAAATAAAATAGGCTTACCTTGTGCCAGACCCGCGGGTGTAACCCGTGCTGGGTACACATCCGCATCCGCGTTGCGACAATTGTGGGTACACCCGTGCCGTTCCCTACAAACAGAATCAGGGCACCGCGGCACGTTGGTGGTCACTGGATGGTGACAGTGGTTGCTGTAAGCGTGTCGTCACTGTTTGTGGCTGTGGTGGCCGTCAGCGAAGGCCCGCTGGGGAGAGATGGTCGTTTCCGCTGCGGAAGGTGGCTAGGAGCTGGCGCTCGGCTTCGCAGCCCCCAGCACTGCCACCTGCTGTTTTTTCGAGATAAATGTACATATGCTTTCGTTTATTGAGGGTGTATGTGTTGGTCTCGCTGGTAGAACGGGGAAAGCACGGGAAAGGTGCATCAAGGATCTGGCATACAAGGTGTAGGTAGTCGCGGACCTTTTCTTCCTCAACTGTTATCGCGCCGCTCAAACTCGTGGTCCGGAGCGAGCTCGTAGTCGACGTCATGGATGTCGAGTGCTTTGACGTGCGCGGGACCGAGGTAGGGGAAGCTTGGGAGGATCATGGAGACGGTGAATGTGGAGAGTTCTTCTGAGAGGTCGAATCCAGTCGAAGGAGGAGCCGTATTAAAGGGGTGGGATGTACCTGGAGATCACATGGGTATATGTATTGAGCATGGCTGTATCTGGTGTGCGGGGAAGGGTGAGCGGATACGATGACTGCATGAACACAAGGGGGGAAGGGGAAGAAACCTCTTCGGGACTGGATGTTCATCGTGGTGACGCTGCGGGAGGCGTGTGGTTTGAGTGCAATAGAGGCGGAAAACGTACGATAGGCAGGAATTGCTTGATCTGAAGACGTTAGAACTTTGGAACTTGGGGGAGCAGATGGTATTAGGCGTCCGGCATGACATGGCGATTCTGATACGTTCATAGCACACAGCGTAGGGCAATCAAATTCCTGCTCACTGTAACCTTGCGGATGTAACGGAGACGGTGATACACTAGCTGGGTCGCATTCGAAGTTCCGTTCATGACAAGCTGCCAGTACTCTGCCAGTGCTGACTCGAAATAGCGCTGAATTATTTGGCCTTATGCAATTTGGCTTGCCTCCGTCTCAACCTCGGTGCGCTGTGCCAGCGCATACCACCCCCACCATCTCCACAAATAGCTATGGTATCTTATGCAACAGTGGCGACTCGCAAACTCACCGGATACGACTTTTACCGTAACATTCTCGGCAGTCCTAAATATGTCGTTGCACCGATGGTCGACCAGAGTGAGCTGGTATGTCGCACGATGGTGTAGCATTCGCATTATATGATGTTCCTGGGTGTTTAGGCTTGGAGGATCTTGTCTCGACGGTATGATGCTCAGGTATGGCGTGCCCGGCCATATTGTAGGTGTGCTCACAACTTTGAATCGTAGCTCGTCTACACACCAATGATCAATGCTAAAGTCGGTCTCTACCGCGTTTGCTGCTTCACATCGCGCCTCATATCGCCATCTCCAACGATCCGATTTTATGCAGATGTTCGTCTTGAACCAGGGCAAAAAGGTCCAACGAGACAAGTTCTTCGACATGACGCATGGCGAAGAGGGCGGACCAGCCGACCGCCCGCTTATCGTCCAGTTCTGTGCAAACGATCCCGAGCAGCTTCTTGCGTCCGCCAAGGCCGTCCAGGACCACTGTGATGCTGTCGATCTCAATCTGGGGTGTCCGCAGGAGATAGCAAGATCAGGCCACTACGGCTCATTTCTTCAAGACGAATGGGACCTGATATATAAACTCGGTGCGTTTTCTTCCCTCTCAACCAAGGAATGAATAAGCGAACGACATGTCCAACCTCTAATCTAACTGGCATTGTAGTGAACATCCTTCACGTCTCCCTCGATGTTCCTGTCACCGTAAAATTCCGCGTCTTCCCCAGCACCGAAAAAACAGTCGCATATGCACGCATGCTCGAGAGCGCCGGCGCCCAGATCCTCACATGCCACGGCCGCATACGAGAACAACGCGGTCAGCACACGGGGCTCGCAGACTGGTCCAAAATCCGTGCTGTCAAAGAAGCAGTGTCCGTGCCCGTATTCGCGAATGGGAATATCCTCTATCATTCGGATATCGAGCGGTGTCTGCGGGAGACGGGTGCAGATGCTGTGATGTCTGCTGAGGGCCAGCTGTATAATCCTGCGCTGTTTGCGCGCGCATGCGCGGAGGGGGAAAGGAAAGGTAAGGGGAAGATGATGACGTTTGACGAGGGGCTACATCTGCCGCATGCGGAGATGGCGCTGGAGTATCTTGATATTGTGCAGAGCCTTAAGACGCGCACAGCGCTGAGCGCTGTCAAGGGACATCTGTTCAAGATAATGCGTCCTGCATTGGCGCGTGAGCCGGATCTGCGTGAGCGCCTGGGTAAAATCAGTGGACCGGATGCTATTGAGAGGTATGTCGAGGTTGTGCGGGAGATGCAGGTACGGATGGAGGTGAGTGTTCTGTTCTGTATTGCATCGGGTGTATCGTGTTGATGGTCGTCACTTCGTGTGGTCGCACAGCGGGATGCTGAGGAGGCAGCGGATCGGAGCATTGAAGAGCTTATAACGATCGAGCCTACAACAGGGCTCAAAGTTCTCCCTCACTGGCTTGCGCAGCCGTACTTCCGCCCGTTGAATAGCAAGCACCCTGAGAGAGAACCTGCGTCGCCAAAAGGTAAGTCGTATCTTCGAATACCTGTGTCTATGACGGACACACGTGAATTCAAGCTTCGCAATTACCACCAAAAAGGGTGCAAGAGGATGAATACCCTGAGGAAGGAGACGGTTTTAAACGACCTAAGGTCGCGCCACCTGGAGTTGCCCTAGTTGCCTGAGTCATCGGGGCACCACCTAGATTAATATTGCTGCTAATTCATAGACATCATTGACCCGAGCTACGACGGTGTTTTGATTCATCAATACCACTCAGATCGCTACTATTATAATGTGCGACTTAAAGCGCTTTTCAGCGTCACGCCGACACATGTAGTACATGTACACACAAAGACACAGAAAGACAGACCGGACACGCCTACAGCCCTCCTCCGTTTAGGATGTACTCTATCGCGGCGTGCACGTTTCCACCTGTAGCCGACAGGGCTCTCACATTCTGCGATGCGTTTGTAAAGCCCATGTCTTGCAGTTGCTAAATGTATGCAGGCAAACAGCAATGAGCACATACATGGAACGGTCAAAGCGAGCGGAATCTACGCATCGGCGCTATGCCTGTCGGTGATGCCGGACTGTTCTAAGGTGACGTTAGTGTGTACGCGCGATAAAAGAGGTGCTGACATCATTTGTCTGAACTGTTCGTTCTGGAAGACTTCTCTGACTTGGGGTGCGATCGGCGCAAGGTGAGGATTTGACGCGATGATTTGGTCAAGGAAGGCAGGATTCGACATGAGACTGGACATTTGCTGAAGGAACTGTGGCGATTCATCATGGTTTGCATCTACATCATGGATGTATGTGCGATAAGGGGCACGTATGAGTCCATTGTCAGTGCTCAGTGACCCAAGTATACGTAGGGAATATAGACATGCACCATGTTAGGATCGTTTGGGTTGACATCCATGTCCGTAAACGGGTTGAATCCCGCAAGCGCACCGAATCCAAGATGGCTGTTGAGCTGCGTAAGTGGGTTCTGGCCTGCTTGCATCGACGGAAGAGATTGTTGTTGGATTTGGCACGGCTGTGGTGGATGGGGTGGATGACCCTGCAGACCGCGCAACGCACTTGACCATGTGAATGGTGTGCGATGATTGGATTTTGTATACTGATATCAAGTCTTCGTCCTATAGTAAGTCTGCCCTTCGACAGGCGAATTGTGCTGTCTCGGAAAACCTTGACTTTTGGACACAGTGGCACAAATGATGATTGATTCTTATGCAAGTGGTTCCCCTATTTAGCCGGCACTTCCCCGAGTACTTTAGTCATTCCGATAAAAGGGGCGCGATGGTAGCTTTCCATACTATACCATCTACTAACCTGGCCTTTTCGAAAATTTACCAAGTGCGTACCCCTTGACACAGATGCCACAAGCGGTCTAACGGTTTGGATTTAGCTGTAAAATATAACGTTCATGATGACACACAGACCTTGCTGTGATCACTCCGCATCCAGCACTTCTTCGCCTCAGTACTCTGTCTGCGATCCAGAGGCAAAGTTTTACTACTTGGGCCTGCCCTCTAAGCCTAGGTTAGTTTACCGTACAGGACCCGTGCCGTGGACGGAGCCCACCGGACTCGAGGCTTACCGGGAGTTGAAGGAGCTCCGCCCAGTCTTTGGCCACAAGCTCAACACCATCTGGAACGACTTGGGTCCGAAGGTTTGCGACATCCTAGATTCCGTAGGGGTCTTGTGGACGACCATAGATGTCGTTCGCTTTATTAAGGTTGGAGCAAGAGAGTCCGTCGGTCCTGTCATACTTTGGATTGGTGTCGCTCCCGAGACTCTCTGTGGAGAGGACGCCCACACTGCGGCACACGGCTGCCTGGACCTTCTCAAGGAGTTTGAAATCACCGACGTCGAAGTTGAGTACCGGGAGTCCATCTACACCCGGTTGGCTGGTTCAAACCTCCTCAAACCCGTTTCCATCATACACCCAACTATCGACGTTCGCAGTCCTCTTACTCCTGCGCTTGGGCTCTTCATCGCTGCCCAGAACACACCTCACATTGAGGGAACTGGGGGTCTCTACCTTGCCGAAGGCGGCGACAGCAAGAAGGTCTTGCTCGTCACAGCTCGCCATATTTTCTTCCCACCAAACAAGGGGCCTAACGTCAACTACACACACAGAAACACCAGCACGCCTCGTCACAACGTCCTCCTTCTCGGCACCAAGGCCTTCGACAACTTCGTCAAATCCATCAAGAGCACGATCAGACAACACGGCGTAAAAACTAAGTACTACAACAAGCAGGTTGAGGAGTTGCAGGAGAGGGAGGTTGGCGAGGATGAGCGTGACAATGAGGAGGCTACGAAGGAGCGAAAGTGGACTCGGAAGTTGTTGGAAGATGCCAACGAAACGGCGGTGGCCCTTGACAAGTTCCATGACAAAGTCGTGAAGAGGTGGAGCCAACTGAGCCAGCGCATCTTTGGCCACATCGTCCACTCCCCTCCTATTACTTTCGGTGCCGGCACGGAAGGTTTCACCGAAGACTATGCCATTGTCGAACTCGACAGCTCCAAGATTGAGAAGGCCTTTAGGGGCAACGTGATTGACCTCGGTACGTTTGGATCTATCTCACTGAGACCGTCTAGCCTAACTGTTATATCCAGGTATGAAGATTCCGCGCTGCGAGTTCACATTGAAGATGTCCCGCGCCGACACCACCACGACCTTTAAGTATCCGACGTTTGACCGCCTCCTCAAACTTCGGGATATCATGCAAGAAGACCAGATGCACAACCCGGATATGCTCGACTACAACGGTGAACCGTGCCTCTTAGTCATAAAGAACGGCAACACCACCGGCGTCACGATAGGCCATGCTACCGGCATCTTCTCCTTCGTCCGTGAGTATTTCATCAATGGCACTCACCAGACGTCAATGGAGTGGGCTATCCTCCCCTACGACAACAAGTCCGGGGTCTTTTCCGCTCCCGGCGATTCGGGCTCTATCATCGCTGACGGCCGTGGACGTATCGGCGGTCTTCTCACCGGTGGTGCTGGCAAGACGGAATCCTCAGACATCACGTACGCGACGCCTTTCTTCTGGCTCTTGCAACGCATCAAGGACAATGGGTTTCCTGAAGCCCACCCCTATCTAGTCATGGCCTAGGCACCGCGACATCGACCAGCCCGATATCGGGGACGCTGCCGAGGTGGTGAGTGGTGGAGCCGTCTCGTTTCTTTTGCTTCCGCAACATCTTCTATGCTACTTCCATTATTTATGGGTTAGTTGTTGGTGCAGACAGGTGCTTTTCAGACTGGCGGACTTGTTTTTTAGGTTCGTCTTGTCTCTTTCCTTTCCCTTTTTCGTACACCTCTTGTCGCATACCTCCCTTTTTCCTACAACTTCCTTTTCTCGTATAACCAAAGGCTTTTATTAATGTTTAGGCCTTTAACTATAGACTTGTTGCTTAGGTTCGTCTCGTTTGGTCTTTTCTCTCCTCCTTTCGCGCAACTGACGGCCTGTTGTTGACGTCCAGGGTGGCGATTCGGCTGATTTTGAATATTAGTCAACTTACGGAACAGTACGGCTGGGATGTGGCTTCGGATGTTCTTGCACGATCGCGGTCCAACCTGCCGCTGATGTGTACGCCCCAGACAACATCCCTTTCATCGGGACTTGGTCGACGCATTCATGGTGTGATGTAACCTCGTATCATGCGATCTACTTTGGTCAGGCATTACACCTATTCGTACTTGCACATTAATGTTCACGTCCATCGCAGTGCACCTTATATCTTGCTACACTCTTTTATTTTTCCCCAAGTTTTCATTATTCATCTCAACACTGGACACTGATATGGATTGGAGTATGGTGCAAATCACCTAGTCACCACCAATTTTGTACAGTGGCCAATTTGGGTCAGGAGTGACCTGCCTGGGGGGGTCAAGGTCAACAGGGGGTCAGCTAACTATTTAGTGCTGCACAATGTGGGGTCAACATAGTGTACACATGTGCCATTCATAATACAGCCATATTTCTTCAACATTGGCATGCCTCACCCCAACAAATGACTCCAAAAAGCTGTTTCTGCTACCACAAAAGCCAACATGAAATGGATCCCACTCTCTCTGACATTGAGGTTCTGGAGTTGGAGGGTGCAATACCAACAAGAGATTTAGTTGGTACAGGAAAAAGAAGCAAAGGACACTGATGCACTGCCAACCAGTGGATGAAGCCCTGCAGAAGTGGATTGGGAGAAGATGATGGTTAATTTCAAGTCCAAGCAACAAACCCATGACACTGTTGCAAGCACAGTTAAGGGGGTGATAACCATAATTAGTAATTTATAGGGGTCATCTTCTTAATAGGGATGTTCCCATGCCTAGTGGCCATTTCAATGGCTTTCAAAATTTATAACTTCATCAACTGTTGAGATATCAAAAATCTGTCTGGTGGATTTGTTCTCATGCTAAATCTAAACACTTTCACCAAGAGACTAAGGATTTTATCAAGATTTGTGTGTGTTATAAAGTTTGTACAAAAGTAGTGGTGACTAGGTGATTTGCACCATAGTCCATACTAATCACACACCTGTCTTTATTTCTTAGGAGGGTGCCAACCTATGGATGATAGTAGTAACAATGTGAATACAATGTCCACAGTTGTCTTTGCTTCATTTCCTTCTGAAAATACTACCAATATTATGATGCTAAGTGATGCAAAAGTGATGCAGAAATGTTGTGGTGGATGTAATTGCTACTGAGCTGCTGGTATCTGCAGCTTTTATGTAGATAGATGTGCATGCTGCATGCAACCCCATTTTCTTAGAGATGGAATAATGGACCACAGGCAGTTTGGCTCTGCAGGCTCTAGAAGATTGTACTCTATGCCTTGGGCCATTCAGCTGAGAGAGAGAGAGAGAGAGAGAGAGAGAGAGAGAGAGAAAGAAGCAATTAGATTGCTTGAGGGAAAGGATGATAGATACTATCATGCTATTGGGAGCTACATAGAGATTTGGGTGAAGCCCTGGGGGCTTCCAGCCCAAAACGAAACCACTAGGGAGGCTGAGCTGTGAGGGCAGGATGGGAGCCAAGTAGGTCAGCAGAAGCCAAACCCTTGTGGGTGAGCGGAACATGTTGAGCAGAAGGAAAGGCAGGAGAGAACAGTAGTTGATGGGGAGGGCTCATGCAAGGGCCTGAGAGAGGGTGTGGTGTGGTGGGTGTGAAAGAAAAGGCAAGCTCATTGTGTGCTGAGGGGGGGACCAGATGTGCAGTGTGAGATGAGCAGAAGAAAAGGGCGAGGCACCTCACTTACCCAATGTGTAGACACTGTTGTAGCCCGGGTCAATGATGTCTATGAATTAGGGGCAATATTGATCTGGATGACTCAGGCAACTAGGGCAACTCCAGGTAGTGCGACCTTGGGTCTGTTAAAACTGTCTCCTTTCTCAGGGTATTCATCCTCTTTCACCCTTTTTGGCAGTATTTGTGGGACTTGAATTCATGTCTTCATCATAGACACATAGGTATTCAAAGATATAACTTACCTTTTGATGACATAGGTTCTCTCTTGGGGTGCTTGCTATTCAATGGGCAGAAGTATGGCTGCACAAGCCAGTGAGGGAGAACTTTGAGCCCTGTTGTAGGCTCAATCGTCATAAGCTCTTCAATGCTCTGATCCACTGCCTCCACTGCATCCTGCTACATGAAGTGACATCAGACCATTAACACAATACACAATACACAATACAGGACAGACCACGGACCTCCATCCATACCTGCATCTCATGCACAACCTTGACATAGTACCTCTCAATAACATCCAGTCCGCTGATTTTACCCAGGTGCTCATGCAGATCTGGCTCACATGCCAATGCAGGATGCATTATCTTGAAAAGATGTCCCTTCACGGCGCTCAGCATAGTGCATGTCTTAAGGCTCTGCACAATATCAAGATACTCTAGTGCCATCTTCGCATGCGGCAGATGTAGCCCCTCATCAAACGTCGTCATCTTCCCCTTACCTTTTCTTTGCCCCTCTGTGCATGTGCATGCAAACAGTGCAGGATTATACAGCTGGCCCTCAGCAGACATCACAGCATCTGCACCCGTCTCCTGTAGACACCGCTTGATATCTGAATGATAGAGGATATTCCCATTCATGAATATGGGCACAGACACTGCTTCTTTCACAGCACGGATTTTGGACCCATCTGCAAGCCCCATGTGCTGACTGCACTGTTCTTGTATGCGGCTGTGGCATGTGAGGATCTGGGTGCCAGCGCTCTCAAGCATGCATGCATATGTGACTGTTTTTTCGGTGCTGGGGAAGATGCGGAATTTTATGGTGACAGGAACATTGAGAGAGATGTGGAGGATGTTGAGACGACCCTAGGCAAACACCAAGGACCCGACCACACGCTAAGACTCTGAGAGGGAATAGGATGTGAGTACTAGGGCAAAGACCCAAGATGAGCTCGAATGGGGAGCCTCTGGGTGCTGGATTGCACTGTATATATACTACTACACACGAGGGCTACGCGAGGCTATCCATGAGGCTACGTGCAGGTAAAGGCTATGAAATGACATCACTGTGGAGCTAAGGCTATGCGTAATGATGTCAAGGGTGACAGCGTGTACAGCACGAGGTACTGGTCTAGACTAGGTAGATAAGATAGAGGCTGTACACTAAGATAAGATAAATGCTATCTAATTGCAGATTAGATAAGATAAAAAGTTGGGCCGTAACACTACTCCCCCCTCAGGTGCAGGATTCCAGACTGCAGAACTGAGCATCGCAAACTGTGAGGTTTTCAGGGACAGGACTAAATAAGGAATCAAAGTCTGCTTGGGCCATACAAAGCTTCCGAGGAGCAGAGGGGTTTTCTTGGTAAAAATGCTCGACTACCAGAGGAGAATTCTTCAAATTAGACGAGGGTTCCCACGTTCTCTCGTGTTCTTCGTATCCTTTCCAGTGTACTAAGTACTGGAGCTGCCTTTTATAAATATGAGAAGCTACTATATAGTCCACTTCGTATTCTTCATCACGTTCTTCAGAGACATGTACTGGACCAGGCCGAGATACAG
>JAYMGJ010000444.1:0-32464 GCA_037178675.1 Scleroderma bovista
ATCTCGACAATATTGTCACAAATACCATCACCAACACAGCTTCGTCTCCTGCACAACAAGCTTCTGAAGTGCAAGATTCTATACCCGATCCTTTCCAGGTAAGGAATAGAAACAATATTGGGTCCAGGTTAACAGAGGTCTCATCCGTCCTCAGGTTCCTCCTACTGATGATGCGAGGAACCTAGTCAGCGGTCTCGAAGTTGCGCAAAAAGACGTATCGCAGATGAAAAATATGCCAGGCAGCATGAACAAGGTGTCCGATGGCGTGAATACATCCCAATCTGTTGTGGATCAATTCGATAACGTGAATCCATGCCTTCAACCCATTAAAATCTTCATCTCCGTTGTCCAGACAATTTCCGATGTGCGTCCTCTTTCCTTTGGTGCGCACACTACTAACTACGCTTAGATCCACCCATATGCGAAACTAGCTTTTTGTGCACTATCATGGGCCGCTCAGGTACGTCCCAAAGTTATACGAGATTGCACTGTATGTAATATGTGGACAGACTATCATTAAACAAGACACGATGGATCAGTCGGTCCGCGGTCTCTTAGATAAAATCATCCATGTCTATACTTTCCTCATCGAACCTCGTACCGTTGAAAAGGTCACCCAGATAAAGGATCCTCTGTCGAAAATCTCCGAACTGATGCCCAAATGTGTCAACTTCATCCAGAAATATTCTAAAATCAAAAGCTTTTGTATGTCATACTCACACTTCAGTTTCAATGTTCGGCTGATGTCTCTTCATGAAGGGGTAAGAACAAGCGAAGCATGTTGGGGATGAAACCAACACTGTGATTACTACCTATGGCAACGCGTTGGATGTTTTGACGCAGCAGTGTCGGGACCTTATATCTCGGGATACCTGGGCGACCGTTCACGAGCTGGATGACAAGGCTGACAATATCTCAGCCAATGTTGGGAACATTTGCGACGTCGTCGGTGACATTCGCAAGGATGTGGAGCACGTGCACATTGGTGTCAAAGACATACAACAAGATGTCCAGCGTGTCCTAAATCGAGTCGATGAAATTGAGAATTTATTCTCAAAGACGGGTAAGGATGGTTCCATACGGTTACGACTTGTCCTAAGCAATTTCCATGCAGATCAAACGGCCACCCTTGACCAGCTCGCCTATGTGGGGGATGCTACATTTGTCGCCGATAAAGTCTGTTTGGAAGGCACGAGGGTTGATATCCTGGGGGACATTGTAGACTGGATCATTAATTCGGAGCCTGATGCTCCTCAGGTGTTGTGGCTCTATGGCCAGGCAGGCAAAGGGAAGTCAGCCATCGCCCATACGATCGCCAGCTGGTTCAAATCTCTTGGAGCCCTTGGGTCGTGTTTCTGCTTCGCCCGCGATCAACAGGCGGAACGTCGCCACGAAAAAATATTCACCACCATCGCACGTAATCTTGCTGATCGTGACCCTACTTTCAAGCGGATCCTAGCCGAGGTCATTGCAAGTGATAAAGCGTTATCCACCACGCGTGATGTGCGGCAACACTGGGAGAAGTTCATTTTGGGTCCCATTTCCAAAGTTGCAACGTCTTTGGTTGAACGGGTGGTCATTGTGATTGACGCACTCGATGAGAGCGGTGTCGAGGCATCCCGGAAACAAATTCTTAACATTCTCGCTTCTGCACAGGTTACCAAGCTCCCGTCCAGCATTCGTATTCTCATTACGTCCCGCCCTTTATCTGATATCACCGAGGCCCTGCAGGACGTTCCACATATCACATCCAGATCCATGGACGACATCTCTAGTGCCGAACGCGATATTCATCTGTACGTTTCTGCTCAGCTAGGAAGAAAACTGATGGATCGCTTCACTGGCCAACAAATTTCACGCCTCGTACAGCTGGCGGATGGGTTATTCGAGTGGGCTCGGTTGGCTTGCGAGTTCATCAAATCACGCAAGGGTGGGTTCACAGCCATGGAGCGATACGAGGACCTGGTCTCTGTCTCGCCTGGAGGAGGAAAAGGACTTTTGGACGAGATGTACCTTACCATTCTGAGAGACATCATCGAGGACAACCCGAAGGCGCGTGCGCGATTCCACTCTGTGATGCGGCAAATACTGTGGACCCAGGAGCCTCTCCCAATGGAGTCGTTGAATGCGATGCGGCGCAACTTCCCCGACAATGATCTTTCTGAGGTTGAGGCGATCCTCGACCCGATGGGTGCCCTACTGAGTGGCATTGCTGATGTATCAACCCCAGTCCGTGCATTACATGCATCATTCCATGATTTCTTGACCAACCCTGCGCGGAGCATGGAGTTTGCTATCAAAATGGAAGATGTCCATTGTCAGCTTGCCTGGGCTTGTGTTCAAGTAATGCAAACTGGGCTGTGTTTCAATATCTGTCGATTGCAAACATCGTACCTACCAAACTCCAAGGTCACTGACCTGGACTGGCGAGTCCATAAATATATCCCTGCCCACTTGTCTTATGCCTGTCGACTCTGGGCTGTTCATGTTCAGGAGGTACAGTTTGGGAGGAACTTGGCACGAGAAATGGAGTTGCTGTTGAAGGACAAATTGCTCTTCTGGATTGAAGCACTCAGCCTATTGAAGGTGCTCAATGTTGTGCCTTCACACCTGGTAACTATAGCTTCATGGCTGGAGGTATGTTTATTATGAATCTGATCCCAACCAACACTGCTAATGAGATTATTTAGAAGGGTGATACCTTTAAACAGGTGTCAGCAATAGCAAGAGATGTGATCAAGTTTGTCCATGCATTTAGTGGTGCAATCATGGAAAGCACTCCACACCTGTATATCTCAGCTCTGCCATTCTCTCCAGTCAAATCCATCATTTATACAGAGTTCTCACCCAAGTACTCAAATTTGGCCCAAATTGTTGATGGAGGAGAGCTACACTGGCCAAACCTTCAGCTGACAATAAGAGGACATTTTTCCACCTCTGTTACCTTCTCACCAGATGGAAAGAGGATTGCATCAGGTTCATTTGCCAACACCATATGTTTGTGGGATGCTGAGACTGGACTGCAGCTGGGTAGCCCTCTCAAAGGGCACACTAACTGGGTAACCTCAGTGGCATTCTCACCAGATGGAAAGAGGATTGCATCAGGTTCACATGACAAGACCATATGTTTGTGGGATGCTGAGACTGGATTGCAGCTGGGTAGCCCTCTCACAGGGCACACTGACAGGGTAACCTCAGTGGCATTCTCACCAGATGGAAAGAGGATTGCATCAGGTTCAGATGACAGCACCATATGTTTGTGGGATGCTGAGACTGGACTGCAGCTGGGTAGCCCTCTCACAGGGCACACTCAGCCTGTAACCTCAGTGGCATTCTCACCAGATGGAAAGAGGATTGCATCAGGTTCATATGACAAGACCATATGTTTGTGGGATGCTGAGACTGGATTGCAGCTGGGTAGTCCTCTCACAGGGCACACTCAGAATGTAACCTCAGTGGCATTCTCACCAGATGGAAACAGGATTGTATCAGGTTCATATGACAACACCATATGTTTGTGGGATGCTGACACTGGACTGCAGCTGGGTAGCCCTCTCACAGGGAACACTGAGGGAGTAACCTCAGTGGCATTCTCACCAGATGGAAAGAGGATTGCATCAGGTTCAGATGACAGCACCATATGTTTGTGGGATGCTGAGACTGGACTGCAGCTGGGTAGCCCTCTCACAGGGCACACTCACCATGTAACCTCAGTGGCATTCTCACCAGATGGAAAGAGGATTGCATCAGGTTCATA
Source organism: Scleroderma bovista (assembly GCA_037178675.1). NCBI lineage: Eukaryota > Fungi > Basidiomycota > Agaricomycetes > Boletales > Sclerodermataceae > Scleroderma > Scleroderma bovista. Next base: position 3,758 of record JAYMGJ010000444.1, read on the forward strand.
TGACAACACCATATATTTGTGGGATGCTGAGACTGGACTGCAGCTGGGTAGCCCTCTCATAGGGCACACTGGGGGAGTAACCTCAGTGGCATTCTCACCAGATGGAAAGAGGATTGCATCAGGTTCATATGACAAGACCATATGTTTGTGGGATGCTGAGACTGGACTGCAGCTGGGTAGCCATCTCACAGGGCACACTGAGCAAGTAACCTCAGTGGCATTCTCACCAGATGGAAAGAGGATTGCATCAGGTTCAGATGACAGCACCATATGTTTGTGGGATGCTCAGACTCAACTGCAGCCAGGTAGCCCTCTCACAGGGCACACTAACTTGGTAACCTCAGTGGCATTCTCACCAGATGGGAAGAGAGTTGTGTCTGGCTCAGGTGACAATACTATACATATGTGGGATTGTCCCCCAGATAATGTGGGCAGTCTGTTCTCCTATCACATTCCAACACAGGCCCTTCTCCCACTCTGCTATTCTCCAAATCCATCTCATGCCTTGCTGGATTCCAATGTGTATACCCACAACACTGATTTTAACACACAGCACATTAGGGCTTTAGTGGGGTTGCAGAGTGGTGGATGGATTTCTAGCCCAGAAGGTCACCTGCTTCTATGGGTTCCATCATATATGCCAAGACCATCGTTATATTTACCCAGTACGTTATTTGTTTTAGGGAAACATACCAAGCTTGACTTGAGCAAGATGGTTCATGGTTCCCAATGGGTAAGGTGCCACTATCCACAGGATGTAGTAGGAAAATGACTGTTGTAGTTACTAGGAGTGCCTTCACTTCCATTTTCATGTTCCTTCCATTGTAATAATGTCTACAAAATTTATGCCCATGTTGAATTGTTTTTGTCCTTAAATTTGGTGTGAATGTAAGTTAGACAGGGGACAAGTGCAGGTTGGAACCAGTATGTACTCACAAAGTGCCAGCTGCATCAGCACAAAACATGCTTGGTACTTGATGTGGCATGTCAACAAGTATGGGATTCTGAGACATCATAAATACCTAATGAATATGGTTTCATGCCAAGCTAAGGCTTCTTTAACTACATCAATTGTGACAACAGACAGTACACTGTCAAAGCACCCTAATCACCAATCTAAATATAAGTCATCAGTCAATCATTCAGCCACTGATTGTTGGTGAGAGAGAGAGAAAGAAGGCACACCTTCAGATGAGCCTGCATGTCAAAGAATAAGTTCTCCAGGTTGACATTCCTATGTGCGACGTGTTGACTGTGCAAATACGACACTCCCATCAATATTTACTTGAAACAGCACTCAACTTCGCTAGGTGACATGCATGTGAGCCCATGCACCTGTGTAGGCCGTGTTATACAGTCAGCAGATGATAACAATTGGCTGTGCTACATGGGCTGGCAGAAGTGAGGCTTATGACTGGGGCTTTCCTGTATCACATGGGTCAGCCCCCGACAGCATTGTCACCAAGTGACAATGGTGGGCCCATGGCTCTGTTGTCATCATGGGGTAGGGTGAAAGTCTTAAGCCGGACAAATTGGTGTCATCGTGAAAATACTCGGGCTGAGAGGAGTAGCATACCAATAGAATAAGTGAGCCAGTATGCAATGGAGGCAGTGTGGTGGAAATCTGATGGCAGCAATAACACCATAGTGAGCCAGTCAATCAGCATTGTGGCATGGTCAACAGTGCAGCAAAGTCAACACTCCAGCATGTTCAACATCCTGGCACAGTCAACCGATGAGATGTTGTGCCAATGAGATGTGGTGCCAATGAGATGTGGTGCCAATGAGATGTGGTGCCAATGAGATGTTGTGCCGCTGATGCAGTGCCGGATGTTATGTGTCAGCTGCATCAATTTAGTTCTGGTGGTTCCTCATGCCGGATCTTGGCCTAACAGTAGTTAGTTAACACTATATCCACGGTGATACATCTATATAGAGGACATAGTATCTAGGGCCTGATGGGTATACAGGGAGATCAACCTTGCAGCCCATCACACTCAATGGGAAGCCTATTCACAGGCCTGCCCAACTATATAGTTGTTCCCACATTGAGGGCTTATTTAATCCTCTGGGACACCCCATTCATGGCTTGTCACTTTAAAATGTACTTGCAAGGTTTGCCTGCATAGCTAGATAACACCTCTGCTAGGGCCTGCCCAATGCTATGGGATATCATGGCCATTGCCTGTCAGACTGAACCCATATGCTGGGTGCACTGACTATAAATGACACAGTCTCCAGGGCTTGCCCACAGTTATGGGACACCACACCTGTGGCTAGCACCCCTTAAAGGTACAGTCTCCGCACAGCCCATTGGAATGCAAGGGAGAATAGTTCCATGGCCCTTTGGTAAGAAAGGGACTCTGTTGTTACAGCCTGATCAAAGCCTGAAACACACTATTCCTCTGGCCTGCCAATAGAAACAGCAAACCATATTTAGGGCCTGATGCAAAGCACGGGACACTGGCACTGCAGCCCTCCTACTCACTCCTATTTGTTGGGCTCTATAATAGAATAGAGAACACTATATCCAGGGCCTCCTGCTCTTATAGATGATATGGTGCCTGGGGCTGTTATGTAATCATGGGACACCATCATGGGCTTGACACATTGTGTGACACCAATTTAGCAGTGTGCCTTGGGAACTCCAGGAGCGGGGCCTACTCTGCTACTTCTAGCCCCTTGGCCACAAGTCCATGGCTACCCTGCTGCTTTGGCCACCATGCTGCTAACAGTCCTTCGTCAGCAGTGGCCATCCCTGGTTCTCTGGCCACATTGCTGCAGCATACCGTTCGTTTGCTGTGATACCGCAGCTGTACTTGTCATAGTGGCAGCCACCACTGCTGCCCAGCTATGATTGGTTACAGCCATCACAGCTGCAAACTTGACGACCAGCATAAGGTATCAACTTGCGGCACCCATTGTATTGGAAGATGCAGATGACACCTCCACCCGGACATGTGCTATTCCCATTCATGCCAATGTGTTCCCTGTGTGATTTCTGCCTTATTGTTAACCTGGCCAGGTGTTGCAGCCGCAGCTCAGATTTTGGCCAGCAACATTATATCACATGTGTCGCTTTGGCTGATATTTGATTAACCAATTATTGTTGTGATGAACATATATGTGTATTCATACAATATTTACCTACGGTGGTGCTCCAAAGACTCCTCCCATTTCTGCTGCAATGCATTTGGTGCACAGGTTAGCATCTCAATGTCCTCCATCCTTTCTGCACAATGCTGCATCACCTCCATATGATATTTGAGGGCATTGTCCGAGCTCCGCAAGATATTGTTGCAGAAGTACCATGCATTTGACAAGGCCTCGTCTGAGATATACCCAACAGTGAGTAGAATGGTGAGCTTTCTATCAGCAACCTTGGCAAAGCTTTAGTATCTAACACAACATGAATAAGGGAGCATACCAGGTCTGCTGGAAAGAATGCCTCTGCCCTGATACCATGTCCTGCAGTGGCCGCATGCTGTACCCTGCCGTACATGCGCTGTGGCCATTAACCCACCACAAGTTTTCCATGTGCTGGAGTACACAGCAATCGGTGATGTTCACTCCATGGATGCCATTGCCATTGAGGCACCACACACCTTCACTCTGACAGAACCAGCAGAGCAAGAGAGATGTGATCACAGACATTCCTGCTGGTGGTCAACACGGATCAAGTTGGAACCGACTGTTGACACTGAAAATGATGAGAAGCTCCCAGGAGCATCAGCCTTGAGGAGAAACCATTGTGAATGAGTGGTCCATATGCACACACCTGCAGAAGGAAGAAAAGTAGCTGGGGAAGAAGAGAAGTGTACACAGTGCAAGGAGAGAAATTTACTGTGTGCTGTCCAGGTTGAACACTCGACCTGGTTTGCAGTAAGTCTCTCTCTTTGCACTGTGCACACTTGTCTTCCTTCCCAGCTACTTCAAATCCTTCTGCAGGTGCATATGGACCACTCATTAGTGTTGCCGTGAGGTGAGGTTGAGGTTACCTTGAGGTAAAAGTGGCGATGCACCTCATAATCTAAGGTGAGGTTGAGGTACATAGCCACTTGAGGTGAACAAACCTCATAAACATATTTGGCTCTTGTTGCACAGCAATTTTAACAGATATAGAAGCGGTCAACTTGAGGTAGAAAGGTGAAGGTTCCGTTAAGGTGAGGTTACGCCACCTCATTTAACCAATATGGAAATGAGGTGTACCTTACCTCAACCTCACCTTTTTGTGACCTTACCTCGCGGCAACACTACCACTCATCAGTGATGGTTTCTCCTCAAGGCTGATGCTCCTGGGAGCTTCTCATCATTTTCAGTGTCGACAGTTGGTTCCAACTTGATCCGCGTTGACTGCTGGCGGGAATGGCTGCGATCACATGATGATAGTGCTGAATTGTTCATTGTGCCAAACTGTTAACTGTGCCGAAATGATAAGGGTCAATTTGGACACCATGAACACTTCATTCAAAATTCAGAAATCAAATATTCAACAGTCACATGATCTATGCATGTGACATGGCAACAGTGGCTGTGGTGGTTGTCATCCAGTTTGCCCTTGCCCCTCATCATGTCCAGCTCCTCTGGACGCTCTAATCGCTCCCTGCGATCCAAAGGAGCTCCTGAACCCATTGATCCGATAACTTGCGAAAAGGCGACTCAGAGGAAGGCTGCAGCAAGGTGGGAGGCCGAAGAAGAATATGCCTTGGTGCTTTATTTGGAGCAACAAATAGCCGGAGCTGGGGATGGAGTAAACTTTGCAAAGAAACACTTCGCTGGTGCTGCTCAACACTTGAAGGATACCTTCACAGTGAAGCAAGGTGGTGAGAAGACTGCCAGTGCTTGCCATACAAAGTGGGGGAACATAAGTGTGATTTCTTATCTATGCGCTATCTAGGGTGCTACTGATGAAATCTTACAGCTGAGGGATGATTACCAGGCAGTCCTGGCTCTCAAGAACACATCTGGATTTTCCTGGTGTGACACCAATGGAGCTGGGATGCTCAAATCGGATCCTATTTGGCAAGGTTATGTCAAGGTATGGCGCTACTGTACTGCATGCAAAAAACACTCATTCTAGCTCTAACGTAGTCGCACCAACATGCAAAGCATTTCCGAGATAAGGGCTTCCTCCCCCTTGAGGTTATGGAACGGATAATGCCATCAAAAAGCAAGGGTATGCATATCTTCCGTCCTGGCAGCACATCCTCCACACCAGCGCCTCTGAGCACAGTAACCCCTCCATCTCCAGTGAATCAGACTCCTGTGGCCACCACCAGTCAAGCGGTGGCCTCTACTTGCGCCATCCAGCCCTCAACCACACAAGTGCCTCATGATATTTCAGCTGCACTATCCACACCATCCTCATTCCTTGCATCTTCAGATCATGGCTCCAATTCCTCGTCAGTCTTGACAAGCATTAGCCAGGGGAAGCGCAAAGCTGGTACCATGTTGGGTGCTGGATCAACTGTGGACAGTGCAGCTTCAGACACATCCCGAAAGTGGATCCGTGGTCCCTCAGCTACTGCTACTGCACAGATGGAGGGAGTAGAAGTAATGAAGCAAATCTCACAGACGGTGGAAGGCATGTCCAAAGTGTTCGCTTCCTCGGGCATCACCATCACTACCAACAATGTTTTCCAACAAGCCATTGTGGTGCTCACAACTCACGAAGGGGATGTTTTGGTGGACGACTACTTAGACCTCACTGAGTATCTCACTACACTGGCTAATAAACAACAGGTGACTATTTTTGCTGGTTTAGGGCATGTAGCCTGCAAACATTGGCTGGAGAAACACCTTGTGGAGATGGCAAAGAAATCTGCTTAGTTGTAACATTGTTTCACATAATGAACCTACATTGTACCATACTTTACGGCCAGCGGTGGTTGACAATCGGCCATATCTTATGGGCCAGCGGGGGTCAGGTCGGACTACAGGGTGTTGCCATGATATATGGTCTGGCCTGTGTGTGGAATTGTCACCATAATACACGGTCCAGCCTGGGGGTGGGTCACCCATAATATAGGGTCGGGCCAGGATGCAGGTATCACCATAGTGTATGGTCCAGCCAGGGTGTGTAGTTTAACCATGATATACAGTCTGGCCTGGGTGTGGGTGTCACCATAGTTTATGGTCAGGCCAGGGTACCAGTGTCACCATCATATAGGGCCTGGCCTGGGTGCAGGTGTCACCATAATGTATGGTCTGGCCAGGGTACCAGTGTCACCATAATATACAATCCGGCCTGGGTGTGGGTGTCACCATAGTTTATGGTCAGGCCAGGGTACCAGTGTCACCATAGTGTACAGTCCAGCCAGGGTACCGGTGTCACCATAGTGTATGGTCCGGCCAGGGTACTGGTGTCACTGTAATATACAATCTGGCCTCTCATGGAGACTCTGATGACTCCAAAGATGACTTTGTCGATGAGCGTGCTCAAACAATTCCCTGCCAATCGCCTCCACATGTTCCATCCTTGCATCAGGAGTCACCTGTACCTTCAGTTCACCACATTATCAGTAAGTTCCTGATTACTTCTCCTTGCTGGCTGTTCATTTTCTTATTTGCATAGTGTGCTCCATGGCTAGACCAACTGTGTGGGTGATGGCATATCAGAACCTGCATACTCTCACACATGAGACCTGGATCGATGCCACTGTCCTCAACCTCCACCTTCTGTCACAATGGTACGCTGTACAAGGCATGAGTCATGTTTGTTATGTCGACCTCTTCTCTGCTATCCCGTCTGTTCCTTCAAATTCCCATGCTTTGCCTGAAGCAGGCGAGATAAACCTGTTTCGCCAGCGACATCTCTTTGACACTCTTCCTGCTGATTCCTCTGTTCCTGTCGCTTTTGTGGTCATGCGCAACAGTCATTTCTTTGTGGCAGTCTTTGAATATGAATCGCACTCTGCCTATGTTTTTGGAAGGCGTATTTCTGGTGTCCCAGATATACCTCATCAAAGCTATGGTAATCCACATGACGACTGGCAGGGGTGGAATGGCCCTTTCTACTGGACACGCATAGCAGCCCTTCATGGGTACGATGCAATGGACCCAGATCGAGTCACTGTACATGCCTGGAATTGGATGCAGAATGGCACAGACTGTGGGCCAATTGCATCCTTTGTCATGGAGTCTCTCATGAACAGTGGCCTCTATGGTGGACATGGAAATACTGTTCACATTCCTTCGATTCCATGCGGTCATCGCCTGCAACTCCGAATGTTTGCCATGGTGAAGGAGGCCTGTAGAAGGAGCTGGGAAGACTATTGCTACCTTTCTAACACTGATCACCCCCCTGGAAACATATGGTCAGAGTGGGATGACACAACGGGTGTCAGCGCAGAATCCATTGCTGAAGTCGAGAACCAAGCCTTTGGAGAGGTACATGCCTCCATCATCCGTGAACTTAATGTTGTCAGTGCACACTGTCTTGTCTGTCAGAGGATCCGCTCTCAAAGTCGAGAACCCTCTCTTCCACCATTTGATGATGATCTCCCAAGGGATAGTGATATAGAAGAGGACCAGTCTCCTTTACATACCAAGGCTCAGCATCTCAGGAACCTGCTGAGGCGCTACCCTTATGTACACAGGGCCAGAGCCAGAGACCATCTTCCTCCTCGGGCAGTGCATGGAATTGATGTACAAGAGAATTCAGACCCAAGAAGACAAAAGCATATCAAGGACTGGCCTGGTGAATCTATTTTTCGCTTTCCACGACCCACCCCTGCATTGCACCTTCCTGCCTATCGGGGCTGTAGATGGAAACCCTTTGATAACACCTATGATGAGTATGAAGGTGGGCCCATCTTGGAAAGCTTGCATCAGGATCGCAATCCCCATGAGTTTGTGGAGGAGCCCTACTATCGACCTGGAATATGGACATCATTTCGAGACCATGGCTATCGCCTCCTGAGCTCCTTCAGCCAGATGTTCTATCTGGATCCACCAGTCAGACTAGAGTTTCAAAGTCCAGTCCAGTCCGGTTTTTTTGCCTTTTTTGGAAATGGACCGGACTGGACTGCTTAAGGACTGGTCCAAAGCAGTTGCAATCGGTTTTTCAAAAAACCGGTCCAAAACCACTCAAAAACTGGTCCAAACCACTCAAAAACTGGGTTTTTGCATTTTATTGATGTTTTTCACATCAAAGGTGTGTCAGATAGCATCTAAATACCATGTATACCCTGTAGGAATTAGGTACAAGTCATTACATATTTATTTGTGCCATACTTCATCCAAAAAGATCAATTTTACACCCCTTAAGACCCACTGCAGGCCAAAATTAACCTGTAATATAGGGGGTTTTCTACCATATATGTATTGCTTACATAATGCGGTTGCAACCAGTTGCAACTGGTCTTTTTCATCATTCCAAAAAGTAGGCAACTGGCAACTGCAGTCCAGTTGCGACTGGTCCGGTCCAGTCTGGTTTCCAGTCTTTTTGCGGTCCTATGGACTGGACTTTAAAACTCTAAGTCAGACCTGCCGATCATGTCCTCCCTGTTGGAATTCCTGACAACTATGACTCCTCTCATCAGATTGATGACCATGTTACTGGTGAGTGACAACATGATCTGAACTGTGCCAATTTCTTAGAAGTCTTGACAGGTGAATACTCTCTTGCTCAGGGACAGTTTCCGTTTCCACATTCATTTCCCATTCCAAGAGTCATGGTGGAGGATGTAACCATACTGAGTGCATCTCAGATGATACAACTGAGTGGGGACAGAAATTCTAACAGCCTATTGAATACCTTCACTTGTGGGCCACATAGGGATGGACATCACATCTGCCTCAATATGGAACTGGACGGCATCAAAGTGGCTTCCAAGGACTTGCTTGTGACAGTGGACATTGACAGTCTGGTATGGGTCACTTGTTCTCTTCAGTTCTCCACTCCACTTGCCATCTACCTTGGTCCTATTCTGGAGGAGAAGGCCCCCATGCACAAGAACAACCATGTGTATGTTGACATCCTTGTACCCCAATCCGAGCAAGATGCCTGTGCTTTGGGGGGCCATACTGAGTGGCTGACCATGTCATTTCCACTGTCTGGAGTCCCTCATACCACCTTTGGTACCTTGAGCAACGCTTCCGGAAACATGCATGTCTATATCTGCTTCCCCAGGATGATACACAGGGATGAGATAACCCACAGGCATGCCAGCCGCATACCAAAGGAGATCCTAGACTTTTTTTGGGAGAATATTTTGCTTCCTGCCATTTGCGAACATGCAGATGTTGGGAGCGCCCCATATGTATCCCTCACTCTGGATGAAGTGAGGTTCAAGGCACGAAAGGGTGGAAAAAGAAAGCCTGGCCGTCCCAAAGCAGTCCCCTTTTCTATGCATACATTGAAGAAGATCCAGTCCACCATGGAGGAGATCATCATGGATGATTCTCTCCGGTATGCAAACTATGGCTCCTTTTTTTCGTCCTGGAATGCAAGGGAATCAAGTTGTGGGCAAAAAGCTGTTTATTCCGAGGAGATAAATCTGCCATAGAGACTCTTATTGAAGGGATACCTGCCCTGAATTGGCCATACATGACTGACAGAAACAATGGCGAACTTTTGATCGACTTGGGCATTGGGATCCATCCTACATGTGACGAAAAGCTGGTAGGATTGTGGCGACTGGATTCTCTGGAAGCGTCCTTTGGTGCTGGTGGTTATCTGCAGGGGAACCTACACCATACATGCACTCTTGGGCGTTATGGTGGTATTCAAGCAGAGATGTCCCAGGAGAGAGGGAGACAAACTCACATCGCATTCAGGAGTGCCTACAATCTTGCCTATGAGGCAGTCCGACCAAATGATAACTTGCCCACCTTTGCGATGGACAAGGATGTGTATGCCCTGAACGGTGACTATATGGAACAATGCATGCAGGCCATCAACATCTATTCTGGACAGGCTAAGAAAAGGTCATATGGAGTTCGAGACGAATATAGAATGAGTGGGATGGCTGCAGAAGTACTGATGATCGAGTTACCTTGAAGGGTGAGATTTCATAGGCATATCTTTGACTGTCATCTTGAACGCTCCTACAGGTCGAAATATTTATAGCTTCAGATCCTATCCTGTGGATATGATCCGAGGTCTGGTTTGAATTTCTGGCCAGACGTGTCAGGGCACTCCAGATGACTCAGATGAGACTCAAGGAACTGGAACCACCCAACCTGGGAATTCTGACAGGCATTATCTGTCACATGATTCGATGCACCTCCTCCACCCCAATAATTCTCAACTATCATGTCAGAGAATCCATGACTCTTCTCCAGTTCTCAAGGGTATGTGGAAGGTTTGGGATGTTCTTCCTGCTGGACCTAGACCTGAAGAGGACGCCTCATCTCAAAGCGGTGCAGCAATACAATGACCTGGAGGTGCTGAGGGTAATGCAGGGAAAATTGACAAAGAGGAATGGAAGGCCGACCTGGCCAAGGATTCCTCTAGAGGATTGTGCAGAAGAGTTTCCAATCGGAAACATGCCAACTTGGTCAAGATTGAAGACCACCATTCAAATGCAGCCTTGGTTAATCATGCGGCCATGGAGATGGTCCAAACAGTTTTTCTGTCTTGAACCAGTGGTGGGAAAGCTATTTGTGCAATTCACCTGCCAGTTCTGGATTCAGATACAGGATTCTTGGCTCACAGACCCAAGGAGCAGACCAGAACCCGCTTCCTTGCAGGATGCTATGGAGAGTTGGACACTTAACCAGGTTTATAAGACCATGATACCAGGGAGCGCAGGAGCAGGTCGTCGCCAGCTCAGCTTTGCAGAAAGGATGGATATTTTCTTCCCAGAGGCAACTCTAGAACAGCCTGCACGGAGATCTCCTTGGAGTTCCCTCTGGAAAAAGCCAGGATACATCTGGGAGTACCACCAGGTGATGGAGAGAAGGACTGCGGGGGAATGCTTGGAGGTCACGGATCGTCTTGGGAAGATGTTCTCCCTTCTTCAGACCTTGCCAGACTCCATGAAAGGCAGTGCAAAGACTCCTGGAAAGACCTGGAGGGCAGAAGAAGACAGGATAGTGCTGGTGACAAACTCTAAGTTCTACAAGATCAAGGGAATTTCAATGGAGAAGGAGCAGTGCAAGAAGAGGAAGAAAGCCTCTCGAGTTGTGAAGACAAATAATATGCTGCACATGGACCTCATGTGGCATGCAGGGTATGATGATATACTTACCAACAAAGTGTTGCAATTGGAGAAGAAGAGTCTACAACAGGCAAGACAGCGAAAGTCAGCAAAGGCAAGGAATACCTGTCAGCCTCCAAAAAAGAATAGAGTGGTAGAGAAAGAAGGGGATGATGAATCACATGAGGAGGGGGATGATGAAAGGGGGAGGGAGGAGGATGAGGAATGAGGAATGACCTATTATTAGTATTGTCCCGCATCTAATGGATGCAGATGTGTACCCTGGGTCTTTTAAAGATCCAATAGGGGTCTACTGCTGTATGCAACCCCCAACACTTGTACACTATATTGGAACTTGTTCGCAATGTTCCTTCTGGTGTTTAAAATAGTACAAAGGCTGCTACATGTGTTTACAAGCTGAAGAATCTGACCATCGACTTATTACAGAGATTTGCCCCTATAGTCACCCCCAACACTTGTACACCATCTTCCCATTTGTTCGCACTCGTTTCCAACATGGAGCCTGGTTCTACCAATAGTGGAATGGCTGTAACAAGTGTGTACAAGCTGCATAACACGACCATCAAATCATCACAGAGGTTTTCCCCTATAGTCAACCCCTTAACACTTGTACACCATCTTCCTATTTGTTTGCACTCGTTCACAACATTCCATCTAGTCCATATGATCATCCAGGACCTGCTATAGGTTTTTACAAGCTGCAGAACATGCCGATCGAATGATTAGAGATGCCTGCCCCTATAGCCAACCCCCTAACACTTGTACACCATCTTTCTATTTGTTCGCACTTGTTTACAACTTCCACCCAGTCCATAAGATCGTCCAGGTGCTGCTATATGTTTTTACAAGTTGCAGGACATGCCCATTGAACAGTCAACCCCCTAATACTTGTACACCATCTTCCTATTCATTTGCACTTGTTCGCAACATTCCACCCAGTCTATAGGATGGTGATGCTACAGGTTTTTGCAAGCTGCAGAATATGCCCTTCAAATGATTAGAGAGGCCTGCCCTATAGTCAACCCCCTAACACTTGTATACCATCGTCCCATTTGTTCGCACTTGTTCGCAATGTTCCACCTAGTCCCTACAATGGTACCAATGCTTTTCCATGTGTTTACAAACTGTGGAACATGCACGTCAATCATTCAAGAGGTCTGTCACTATAGGCAACCGTCTAATGCTTGTCCTCCACCTTCTCATTTGTTCGCACTTGTTTGAAACATTTTACCTAGTTCTAACAATAGTACAAATGCTGCAACAAGTGTTTACAAGCTGTGGAACACCACCATTAAATTATCACAGAAGTCAACCTGTATGGTCAACCACTAACACTTGTGCACCACCTTTCCATTTGTTCGCACCCATTAGCAACATTCCACATATTCCTGACCATGGTACAAGTACTGGTACAGGTGTGTACAAGCTGAGAACGTGCTCATCGAAATATTACAGAGATCTGCCCCTATCGTCACCCCCAACACTTGTATGCCATCTTCCCATTTGTTCGCACTTGTTCGCAACATCCTAAATAGCCGTTACAATAGTAAGAATGGTATTAAAAGTATTTACAAGCTGCAGAACGCAACCATTGAATTATTACAGAGGTCTACCCACATAGCCAACCACCCAACACTTGTACACCATCTTCCCACTTGTTTGCACTTTTTCGATATATTATACCTAGTTGTTAAAATAGTACAAGGGCTATCAAAAGTGTTTACAAGCTTCAGAATATGTCCATCAATTATTACAGAGTCCTTCCCCTATAGTCGAACCCCGAATAATTATACACCATCCTCCCATTTCTTCACACTTGCTTGCAACATTATACCTCATTGGTACAATCATACCAAGGCTGGTACATGCAGAACATAACCATAAAATTATTACAGTGACTACTCAACATCAAGTGGATGTATGTCATATAGATTAAATGCACAGGTCGACATCTTGAATACTTTCCAACCATTCAAGCCAAGTGTTGTATCAACACGTCTCTCACCATTTGATAGGGAACAGAAGATGGAATGCTTTCAGGTATATAAAGCATTTGTCACTGGGCAAGTAGGCTTGACGTATTTGGGTGCGGATAAACCAATGTATGTCGAGAGGCCGCATATTCCAGCAAGTAAAGGGTATAATTCCATTATGTTGAAACATCTTGTGATATCAAACTGACCACCATGCAACAATTGATCAATGGTTCTGATCTTGTAGGCCATGGATCAACGTTTCAACCTCAATGCTTGCTACCTCTGTCAGATCATCCATTCTATTCCATTCATCTCTCATTGTTGTCGATCTCCTGCATAGCTTCATCATCACCATCATCCTCGATCTGAACCATGCTTTCTTCCTAAGACAACTCTTTTGTCAATCTAGCCAGTTCAGTTTCTTCTTTGATGGTTGCATTCTTTCCATTGAATTTGCAGATCAGTGACTTGGCAATGAGGCCCACAATATGAACAAACAGCATGTATGGCTTGGAGAGTCAGCAAACTTATTTTCGAGTGTACAGAGCTCTTGGATCATGACATTGTTATTCATTGCATTGTCACACATCACGCCAAATATCTAGGAGTACTCTCAAGTATCCAATTAGCAGATAAGTTTGAATCGAGTAAAACCTTTTCTGCTAATCCAAGACCTTCCAGAATACTTGCAAACATTGTTTCCATTTCGAGACCAGTGTGGGACTGATATCATGTCAGCGCTCACAAGGTACATCAGGTTAGTCACCCACTAATATAGGTACTTGAATAATGTCTGATGGCATCATCAGTGTTGTGCCATTGTGCTCCAGATGGACACAGGATGCAATGGGTGCATGGTGGTTTGCTGTCATCCAAGCATCAGTAGTGAAATTCAGCCCACTATCATATTCCTGGTAAATAATTAGTCAAACTCATATTGGTTTGTATCTAAACTAACTCGTAACATCTTAGTGACACAGGTTTGAGTGTGTGTGAAGATAAGATAGACATGGAATAACTCAGTCCATCATGAAGGGAAGGTATTTGGTATGAAGGGCCACCTGTCTTCATTAAAGACTGAAATCTCCTGTCTTCGACAATTGAAAATGGACAAAGGCTTTTGGACACCCAGCAAAATCCACCACTTACTTTGTCTGCTCAGGAGTGTGTGCATGGTGAGAGTAAATTGTTTTCCCTTCTTTGATTCAAAGGCCATGGTAATGAATCCATCTTTCAGAATAGTTGTCTGGATCAGCCACATGCACAAATCACTCCACAGCACGATTTCACCTGCTTTAGTCGATTATGAACTTAGTTTATAGTAGCATACAACTTTTGACCACAACATCTTTTTCCTACCAACACACCCATCTACCCCAACTATATATCATCATAGGACCATGTGAAGGACACTGTGAGTGTTTCTGTATTCTTTTCAGCAACATACATACCCTTCTCCTTATATCAGATAGCATGATATCAAATAAATTCAGACAGTCTTTTCAGCATATTGACAGTGGTAATATGGATGTTATAAATGACTAGAAAGATGATGGGAGTTGATTCCTAGACCCCAACATGTGTTCCTATGAATATACCCAGTGTGACTCTTCTCATCTTATATTGGTCTCAGAAAATTCAGGAGCATGTCACTGATACCTGAAACATGTCTACCCCATATATATATCATCACAGGACTGTGGAAAGAACATTTGTGATGTACCTGTATTTTTTTGCGACAACACACACACCCTACTCCTCATACCTTACATTACTGTATCTAATAAATTCAGGAAGCTATTACAGATTGTTCAAATGGTTGTTATTGGGGTTTTTGAGGTCTCTGAAGATGATGGGAATGGTCCTGAGCCTTGCAGAATATTTCCTAATAATGTGTTTCCGGTACCCAAGCATGCTTGCATCACCTGTAGAATATTATTCCGACCGCCGTTTTGTCTGAAACTTGGACTGGGACCTCCCAATTGGTCTATCTACCTCCTCCCATCATTACATTTCCCAAAAGATTGTTTACAGTTTGTAATTATAATTCCACCACAGGCTGTATAAAGGCCTGGTTAGTGAGCGGCGATGTCGTCGCCTTCTATCCAAGTATTCCGTTGGAAGAAGCACTTGATATAGTAATGTTACTATTCAAGGCACACTATGTGAACACGCTTAATGAGTGGCAAATAGAATTGTTCCGCCAGTGTTTGCTCATAGCCAACCTAAATAATGTAGTCGAATTCCAAGGATGCCACTGGCTCCAAACTCAGGGCTTAGCAATGGGTCAGGCTCCATCACCTGACATCGCTAATCTATGGGGTGCCTACTTTGAGGAACACCTGTTCTCCAGCGAGCGATCGCTTAAGGACTTAGGGTGGGCATTCATCGGTAAATATATCAATGATGTACTTGGAATTGTGTATGCCGATAGTGCGGAGAACGTGCTTAAGGTGGCATCGGTCTTACGATACGATGACCCCAGCAAAGAACGTGTTCGACTACTGTGGGAAGTTTCGGAATATAATGTTCCATTCCTGGACATGTTGGTGTATCTCGATCCGGTTACCGGTCAGATCGGGCACCGACCCTATCAGAAGAAACTAAACCACAAAGAATGCATACCTTGGGTATCTCACCACCCCAAAGATGTAAAACGGGGAACTTACATCGGTGAGATGTCACACCTGGCCACGCTCTCATCCTCTGTTGAAGAGTATGTCTCGGCCATTAAAGACCTTAAAGGTCTCTATATGGCACGTGGGTATCCAGAAAAGTTGGTATTGACTTGGACTAAGGATCACCTGGCAGAATGGTGGGAACAACGGCTCTCTGAGCCGGAACCCGCACGGCCCGTTCTGGTCCTTAAAACCGAGTTTAATCCGGCATGGTACGCGTTCAATGTCGATGAACTCAGCAAGACCATCACATCTAGAGTTTAAAAGTCCAGTCCATAGGACCGCAAAAAGACCAGAAACTGGACTGGACTGGACTGGTCGCAACCGGACTGCAGTTGCCAGTTGCCTACTTTTGAGAATGATGAAAAAGACTGGTTGCAACCGGTTGCAACCGCATTATGTAAGCAATACATATATGGTATAAAAACCCCTATATTACAGGCTAATTTTGGCCTGCAGTGGGTCTTAAGGGGTGTAAAACTGATCTTTTTGGATGAAATATGGCACAAATAAATATATAATGACTTGTATATAATTACTACAGTCTATAAATAGTATTTAGATGCTATCTGACACACCTTTGATGTGAAAAACATCAATAAAATGCAAAAAAACCGGTTTTTTAGTGGTTTGGACTGGTTTTTTTAGCAGTTTTGGACCGGTCTTTTTGAAAACCGGTTGCAACCACTTTGGACCAGTCTTTAAGCGGTCCATGAACCACTCCCAGGCTTCCAAAAGCGGTCCAGTCCGGTCCTCTTCCAAAAAAGGCAAAAAAACCGGACTGGACTGGACTTTTAAACTCTAATCACATCCCAATGGATGGCGTATTTGAACGGCATCTATGACCACATGTGGCGTACGGAAGATGCCGCGGAAAGGTCCCGACATGAGTGCTGGCCCAGTATTCCCTTAGGAAGGTCTATCGGGTTCACTCCGGAAGCTCAGACGTTCATCATAGACAAGTACCCTGTTTCCATTGCTAAGCAACAGCCTCCTGCTCCCCCTCGGGGTGACTGGCAGGGAGCCGGCAGGTCCTTCGGATCCAATGGTACCGCTGATGGGCCCTCCCCTTCAGGGGAGTGTGTTAGTCTTGGCCAAGTTAAGGCTAGCGTGCGGTGGCAGAATGTGGTGCCATCTGAACAGCCTTGTGACTGGGTTGTTACCCACTATGGTAGGCTGACCGACGGTGAGTCCACCGGACGCTCTGTCAAGGAAACCATCTTCGATGTAAAACGTGCTGGGTTATGTGATAAACGGTGGCTCGTGAGCAGAAAGCATACACGCAACCTGTTCAACGTGTCACAAGCTTGGAAGCGATCGCTTCTTGCTGAGCTAGACAGTACTCGGGATGACTCTCCTGATTACTGGGACCAATTGGTCGACATTGATATTGATGATATGATGGTCTAATTTGGGCAATCCGGTTTAAGGCTAGAAGCATCCGATCAGGAAGCTCGGCTTTTGATCAATGAAAAAACCTAACCAAACCTTAACCGTGAACCTAACTAGTACCTAAATTGTACCCTAATCGGGTTAAACACCGAACCTAACCGAACCTAACCATACCTAACTGGTGGTGTAGGCTAGGAACTGGCGGAGTTTAAAATTCCTAGAAGGGAGGCTGGGTAGTCCCGGCCGTCACGTGATCACCGGCTATCGGTTCAATGTGGACCAGTCATGTGACCAGGTACAAGCTGTCTGCGAGCCTAGGCTCGGTCCGACTCCGGTCGGACAAATCCCTCCAAAGTTTCTCTGAACTTTCCCTGTAAGGCACAAGGGGCCCGGGCAGAAGTTCTTTAACGAGTTGGGAATAGTGCGGAACTGGCCCAAGGTCTGATCCTGCCGGTAACTCCGATTCGTTACCATTCCCCCGGCTATGTGATCACTTCTCTCTGCTCCGACGGAGTAACATTGTTATCTTGGCACGGAATTCCGGTCAGGACTCCGGTCCAGTCCGGTGGACATGAGGCCTTCAGCCTCATGCCCTAGGCATGTCCACTCTGCAAGCAGAGCCAAGACCTCGGGTTAGGGCTCAAAACAACATGTTTTGATGCAATGGAAGCACCGCAACAAGGTAACGCCTCTAGTGTTGACGTACCCCCAAGGGGTTACGATGTCACACGGTGATTAAATTCCCAACAGTATGGGATCCAATCAAATTGGACTGGGTAAGTAGTTTACCTATCCCTGACCCGTGACGGCTGTACCATGTCAGCGACGTTGACCACCTCTTCCTC
Source organism: Scleroderma bovista (assembly GCA_037178675.1). Classification (NCBI taxonomy): domain Eukaryota; kingdom Fungi; phylum Basidiomycota; class Agaricomycetes; order Boletales; family Sclerodermataceae; genus Scleroderma; species Scleroderma bovista. The sequence goes on from JAYMGJ010000444.1 coordinate 21,814, forward strand.
TGATGCAGTCATCAGTTGAGCCTCAAGTCCTGGAACAAGTCTTAAAAGACCATGGAACACCACAAACCCTTTCCTTTCGCTGTATAACAAATCCTGTATGGGAGATTTCATGTCCTAAGGAAGGAGACTCACGCAGCAGTGGAAACATCATCCCCATCGACCATGTACATCAAGCCATTAGTGACGAGGGTCTGTACATTGCAGAACACATGCAAAGTCCTTCCAAAGTGACACCCATGGTGGACGAGAGGGTCTTGAGCAGCACTGAAAAATAATGGTCAGCAATGTTAAAAATAAATGTTGAATGGTATATGAACAGTTTCTTTCTCGGCCCAAGCTGCAATGCACTGGGACGTCCACACTTCTGGCCAACAGCCGTTGTGAGTCAAAGTGTGGATTTGGGTTGGAGTAATAACCCAAACACAACACCAACAAAGGACTACGAAAATGTGCGAGTGGTGGTTTACCTCTGCGGTGTCCAGAGAGGATATGCTGAGGAGGGGGAAAGGGGATCTACACCAACAGGGTGATGCAGACAATGATGCAGGATACTCCTGGGGTACAGGAGTAATAGATGACGAAGGGGATAGGGGTCTGGACTCTTCCTAAAGCCTAGGAAGTGTCAAAGCGGGGATTGGGTTGACTGAGACTGAAACAGCGATACTACACCTAGAGATTGGTGCAGCAAGGGGACAAGGGGGCTCCTGACGTCCAGAAGCAATGGGATATGAAGGATAGACAGGCTAGACTCCACTTGAGCCTAGAGAAATACTTGGACTTGAATAGATTGAATAAAACTTGAATATCAGAGTCTTTAGACCTTCACTGAAGCCTACAAGACTCAAAGAGCTGAGGGGATACTGACTGAGAGAGTCTAAGAGAGGGATAATTTCGTGCAATTGGGTCTCTTTTCACTGGGCTGAGCCCAGGGGTTTAAATACATGGGGGGGCACAGCATTAAAGTACAAAAAGAGAAGGGAGTAAGCAGAATTTGTCAAGGATTGGTAAGGGATTGGTAAGAGCTTTGTAAGGGGTTTGTAAGCGATCAGTAAGCAGGGGATAAGCAGGAATGAGTAAGCATAGGAAGCATGAATAAGCTGCTGAGTAAAGGAATGAGTAAGCTGCATGACAAGATTGATTGGTAAGGGAGTGAGTCATCAGCTGAGTAATATACCAAAAATGCGAAAGGGATAGAGTAATACTGATGACAAGAGAGCATCAGTAAGCAAGGGATGAGTCACTGCACAGCAGAAGGAGTCATTGATGCACAGCCTAAGAAGTTTGATGGGGGGCTGTGTACCATCAGGAATTTGATGGGACAACAATGGGGAAGATCTGAGATAAACAGGGGGATTGATCCGAGACAAAACAGCCACAAGAAGGGTACCAGGGGTCCAGAGGTCTTTTTGGGGGGGTCAGCATACACTAAGGTATAGTGCATGTGTTCTAGTGCCGCTGAAGCACAACCATGGGCTCCCTTGACGAGCTCTCTTCTGGGAAAGAACGAGAGAGGGTTCTTCTTCCTAATAGCACTATAAAGTGGGGGGAATAACTGTCATGGTGCTGGGGGACGTCGTCTGAAAGTAGGGAAGCGGATAGAGTATTGAATTCGATGCATCCAGGGAAGCGAGACGAACAACAGAGGAAGATGGACATGGCAAGTATCTGGGAGGAAGGGACCATAGGCTGAGGGCTCAGGGGACACAGAGACGACCAGAGAAGACTTCTCAAGCTTGACAATAGACCTAAGATGACCAAAGTACGTCCTTGATGCAGGACTGAGGAGGAGAACGCACTGACCGAGAATGAGAGGGACTGAGGGAGCAGGCTGGGAAGATATGTGCCAGGCAGTGCACGGGAACTCTGGGAGAGGCTGTCCTAAGAGCAGGACATAGTGGAGATCTGCAGCAATAGCGGAGAAATGATCCAGAGAAAATATGGACTCCATAGTGAGCGATGAAGCGAACGTCTGGATTGCGGGGGGAATATCTCCGTGGGAAATAAACAGATTTGCGTCGGAACTTGACAGGCAGATAGACCATGTTCTAGGCTCTCTGACAGTATAGTCACGTGCCTGATAGCTTCAGAAACGATGGAGCTATTCAAAATATCGGAATGCTGGCACTGGGCGCCTAAAAATGACATTTGGGCACTAAAAATCATTTCTTCTCTTTCTCCTTCGTTTCTCTTTCTCCTTCGTTTCTCTTTCTCCTTCGTTTCTCTATCAATTCTTTGGCTTCTTTAATCGTTCTGGTATGGGAGTTGGACTGCAGATGTGTGCATTCTTTTCTCATACCACAATTGACGTTATTCCTTCAGTTTCTTCTGCTTCTTGGCGGTTCTTGTGCGATAGATGACTGTCTGCATTGGCATTCATCTCTCGCATCAGGATAGTCTTCTTGTGCAATAGATGGCTACAATGAGGGTCCGTCGTGCTTATCCTTCGCATAAGGATCATTCGATATAGGCGTTATCTTCCATGTTCACTGTACCAAACCTGTTTGGTGCGTGACACCGTGTCAGATTCTGGCATGTTGGGATTGTCATGAGTGTGGCCGCTGGGCATCTTCGCAGAGGATAGGTGTGACTGAGGCAAAGACGAGGAGGGGGGGCAAGACTGAAACCTACTATATTGATAGAATGGCAATTAATATAGTCGCCACATCAACGGACACTTACTATTGACATCACATGTCATGGGGGCTGTTTGGCTAAACATGTCCGTGAAGCCACATACATGTGGTCGCCGAGGCTGCATGGATGAACATGAGCATACCAACGTGATCAACATGCCCATCAGTCACTAGTCATATCTGGTGCATTGGCCGAAAGTCATGTTTGGGTGAACAGGTGATCCTAAAAGTCGATATCCGACACAAGAAGCCCATGTAGTAGCATACTTCAGTACCAAACAAACAAGCTGACTGCCGTTTGAAAGAATGGCTAGTTTCCAATTGCTTGAAACTGTTTCGCTGCAGTCTGTTAGCAGATAGTGAATATGCGTGATCGACGTGTTTGGACAAACATGGCTCAGGGCTAGCAACCACAGCATTCCAGGTCCTGGTTGGAAGCACAGGGAGCACACGTAAATAGCAATGGATTAGTGTCTCGGCACTGGGAACCTTCAAACCATTGAAGCTGTTAAGAAGAACATGAGTGAACGTTAATCGCTTCACCAACATGTCTGCACTACCAAACAGGATCAAGTATTTTGCCAAGGCAGCTCTACGACTTATGATGTGCATTTCAACAGCTGAAAGATAGGCAAATATGAGGAATCAAGATCGGATGCATACATAATGTATTGCAATGACGAACCGTGTACGGAGTGACAACACTTTTAGCGCCCTATAATTTGCACAACAAGTCATTTTTTCCCCTCATACTCAACAGTAGATGTGCTCATACCAGTGGTCCATTGTCATAATACCAATTTGCAGTATGCCAAACAGTGATGGGTCAAGCTTAAAAGGTGACTTGATCAAAACTCTACCTGTGCCATCTGGCCTTATGAATCTCAGCTACCACTATAGCTTTTCCAGTGATAGTTCCAGCCACCTTGTCACAGCCAAAGTTCCAGAGGATCAGTGAGCAGAAGCTACATTGACCCTTCAATGCAAAGCACTGACAAAGGCCAAGACAGAACTACGTGTTGAGTATACGCACATAGCTTACATAATCACAGTAGTAAATTTTTCGTACTTATTACCTTTGCACCTCGGTGACCTTCCTTTATCACTGAGGTGAGCCCTCCTGGTTTATTCCCTTTGTTACTGTACTTACTTATCTACCAGTCTCATAACCCAACAGGTTATGAGCCCTGCTCTCGCGCTCTAATTCTGGAAGAAATTTTGATACAGAAGCAATACCTACTATGGTGGAAGATTCAGACTACTCCTCTCTGCAAGTACCAACACTAAATGTGGATGGAAGCAACTGGCTGTACTACAAGGCTCGAGTCAAGTGGGCTGTAGGCTCAAAAGGCCTGACAGGTCACCTGAGCGGTCTTGTGCCAAAACCAGAAGATCCCGCTCATGAAAAAGATTCTTCTTGGAAACCCACGACTGCTGATGTGCGCCTAAGTGAGGGAAGAGGTCAGAACAACCAACAACCAACACCAAATGACAGCAATATGTGAGTGGTGGTCTTCCTTTGCATTTCTGGTATTTAATCTCCTCAGGGGGATGTGCTGCACGCCTTCAGGCAGGATGCAGGAGGGAAGGGAAGGGCTTCTGATGGGGATGATATGCGACTGGGGATGGTATTGACTCCTCTTCAGCCTACCACAGTGGTTAGGAAGAGTCCTGGGATTGAAGAGCAATGGATAGATTGATGACAGGGGTGTAACAGCAGTGATGGAGCAACAGGGAAGCAAGGGGACAGTTCCTGCTTCAAGAATGCGATGGACAGTGATGGGATAGAGTGGACAGAGATGCTAGACTGCACTTGAGCCTAGAGAAATGATCAGATACAAGATATATCTGATAAACAGCAATATAGGAGCTTTAGGCCAGCACTGAGTGACCTACAAGTCCAAAGACAGTGATAGAGCTTATAGACATAGAGGGAGAGTGAATGTGGTCGCTTTATTGAGGGGGAAGCAGACACTTCCTTGCAGCCTTTGGCTGCTGGTTTATATACAGGAGGGGCTGTGGCCCTGTAAGCACAAATGACTAAGTGCTTGGTAAGAGATTGGTAAGAAATTGGTAAGCGATTGATAAGCAGTGTAATCAGGCTGAGTCATCGATGAGGAGAGCCTGAACAAGCTGCTGAGCCAAGGGAAAGAGCAAAAACATAGGTAAAAAGGGGTGCACAACCAAGAATATGGAAAAATCATTGCATGGGGCCCAAAAGAGAGGGGGGGGAAGCATGGGATGAGTAGATCAAAGCTAAATGAGCATATGCGATGACATAATGCATATGAATCATAGGGGCATGAGTCATGAATTGATAAGCAGCATGATAAGCATGATTTGAAGGATGATTGGTAAGTGATTGGTAAGGGGAGTAATGGGGATTAGTAATGCCAAGAGGGGATGAATAATGCGCAGCAGAGTGAGTCAGAGTGAGCCAGAGTGACTCTGTGTGACTCAGACAGAAGGGAAGCACAACCTATGATTTATTGAACTTTAGATCTGGAGATGAGCTTCTGAAGCAGTGCCACTGATGGGAGTGGCTGGGGGATAATAAAAGAATTGATCCGACCAGAAGAGCAGTGTCAGGGGGGCCTGGAATGACAAGTAGAGTCACAGCTGGTCACAGAGTGTCACAAATCCCTTGGATTGAGCTTCTGTAGAGCAAAAACGCGAAATTTGGTGCTCCTGAAGTGCAGTCTTCCCTTGAGCAGTAAGGGGGAGGTTCTGTACTCTATTAGGGCTCCTAAGAAGGGTTCTAGAGCACTGTTTCATTTGTGTTTGTTGCGGGATAGCAGGGAAGTGAAATGTGAATAGCAGATTCGACGTGTCCAGGGAAGCGAGATGAATGATAGAGGGAGATGGATGTGACAAGACTCTGGGATGAAAGGACCATATGCAGAGGACTCAGGAGACACAGAGACGACCAGGTATGAGTTTTCAAGTCTAACGATAGACTTGAGATGACCAAAGTACGTGCGTGACGCAGGACTGACGAGGAGAACACGCTGACCGAGAACGAGAGGGACTGAGGGAGCAGGCTGGGAAGATATGTACCAGAAAGTACACAGGAGCTCAGGGAGAGGCTGTCCCAAGAGCAGGACATAGTTGAGGTCTGCTGCAATAGCGGAGAAACGTTCCAGAGAAAATGCGGACTCCATAGTGAGTGATGAAGTAAGTGTCTGGATTGCAGGTGGAATATCTCTGTGGGAAATAAACAGATTTACATCGGAACTTGACAGGCAGATAGAGCACGGTCTAGGCTCCATGATGGTATAGTCACATGATTGATAGCTTCAAAAATGGCGGAGCTATTCAAAATATCAGAATGCCGGCACTGGGCGCCTAAATTTGACATTTGGGCGCTAAAAATGATTCTTCCTTTTCTCCTTCGTTTCTCTATTGTTTCTTCTGCTTCTTTGGTTGTTCTGGTATGGGAGTTGGACTGCAGTAGGTTGCATTCCTCTCTCATACTGAAATGATCATCATTCCTTGGATTCTTCTGCTTCTTGGCGGTTCTCATGTGATAGATGACTGTCAGCATTGGCATTCATCTCTCGCATCAAAATAGTCATTCTCATGCGATAGATGGCTACAACGAGCTTGTATTCATTCTTCGCATAAGGATAGTCTTGACTTTGTGTGATATGGATAGCGAGGGCTGTCTGTATCCCTCAAGTCAGGACAATCTTTCAACAGATCTTGGGTGTGCGTTCTTCACATTAGTTTCATCGGCTAACTTTCTCCATGTCCTTAGGTTAGGGGGGAAGTACACCACACAGGGTAGTGCCAACGAGTAGCCAGGTTGCTAGGTGATTGTCAAGACCGGTTCTCCTCGACGATCTTACTAGGAGGTCCAGAGGTGCAGGGAACTAATGAGGAGGTAAGTCCAGACACTAGTAGGTGCTAGTTAGTGCGGAGAGTCAAGTCTGGGTCAAATGAACGAAGTCCGGGCACTAGAGGAGCACAGGGAGTAAGTCCGGACCGCGGGAAAGTGGTCCGGAGTTGAGTGCAGCTTGTCCGGAGCGAAGGACATCCCAGAGGTGGGATAAGTCCTGAGAGGTCTAGCATCGAGTCTGGGACAGAGGTGGCTTTTGCCCTCGTGCAAGTAGGAGACTTGCTAGGATCGGACATAGGACCAAGGGGACGAGATAGGACGGAAGCCGGAGTTGGCCGGAGTTCAGGAGAACAAGATGGGATTAGGAGAGCATGGTGGGTAGTACAGAGTGGGGAGTATCTTAGTCGAGATTTTATCTAAGGACTACTAGGCTGGAGTATGGTAGTTTATATAGTAATGAAACTAAGGTGAGTATATACGGTGACAAGTAAACACCTTAATGTTGAGACAAGGGATGGAGCAGAAGTAGACAGGAAAATAAACCAGGTACAAGAAAATAAAGCAGGGACAGGAAAATAAACCGGAGCGGAAGCAGAAACGGGGAACTAGGATTACAGGGACGACGGAGCAGATGCAGGGACAAGTAGGTAAAGGGAACTAGGTTGGAAGAGGACAAGTAAGGGTTGGAGGTGGACTTAACTAATGTTAAGTCCGGAGTGATGTCCAGGACTGGAGGAAGCGGGACCGGAGGAAGTGCAAGAGCGGAGGGAGTGCACAGGTGGAGGAAGGGCGGAGTAGCCGGAGGAAGGTCCGGAGTTGGACATGGAAATGTCCAAGGCCATTGGTGGACCTATCAGAGGGAGTGGAGTGGAACAGGAGCAGACCTGAGCCAGAGTTGGATGTACCAGCCAGAGTTGGGCTAGGTCGCAGACCAGACAAAGGGAGTGGCCGGACTGAAACTGGAGTAGCGACTAATGGTAGGTACAGGTCCAACATGGAGGAGTTAGACCGTGGATCTGTCTAGAGGAAGACAGGGGTTAGTCCTGAGGTGGAGATGGACGTAGTGACCGGAGTTGAGCTGGAGTGCAGCTATGGGGCTGGAGATGGCCGGACTAGATCCGGAGTTGCGTCTATGCCTAAGGAGAGGTCAGGCAGGCCAGGGTTAGACCGGAGTTGCGACTGGGAAAAGTATGGATATGACAGTGATGAGTAAAAGATGAGGGAGGAAGGGCGCTCTAGTGTAAACACCGAAGCGTGGCTCTTTCGACTTGAAGTCTCATCAGCCTCTTTCGTCTCTTTATATATTGCATGGACAAGGATTTAGAGCGGAGTCCGAATCACAAGCATTGATAAGAGTGACTTATCCCATTGGTTACTGTTGGTTCGGTCCTACCAAGCTGGCAAGCGTCTCCGATGCCGAGAACCACATAGTGGGGGGCAGAGTGGCACTACACACAGCCGTCGGATCCCGATCGTCAGGTGAACCAACTTCCTGGTGATGTACTCCCGATATATACAGGGGCTTACCATTGTCTTGGACAATGCAAGATCCAAATTAGGTGTTACCTAATAGGAGATGCTTCTGGAGCTTCTGATCCTTTAGATCTGATGCTTATCCAGCCAATCGGATGCCGCTTGCAGAGCAGCCATTGTTCCGAAGAACATCCGATGTAACTCCATTTGTAGACGCTATTGTTCTACGGAAGCGGATAACTAAATAGCCAGGGGGCAGTGACAGTAACGGTTGTCACGGCACAATCGAACATCGGCCCTGTTGTGCACTAGCCCCACTTCGTTAAAGAACTTCTGTCCGGGCGCCATGTGCCTGTCGGAGAAAAGTCGGAGATCGATGTCACGCACCAAACAGGTTTGGTACAGTGAACATGGAAGATAACACCTATATCGAATGATCCTTATGTGAAGGATAAGCACGACAGACCCTCATTGTAGCCATCTATTGCACAAGAAGACTATCCTGATGCGAGAGATGAATGCCAATGCAGACAGTCATCTATCGCACAAGAACCGCCAAGAAGCAGAAGAAACTGAAGGAATAACGTCAATTGTGGTATGAGAAAAGAATGCACACATCTGCAGTCCAACTCCCATACCAGAACGATTAAAGAAGCCAAAGAATTGATAGAGAAACGAAGGAGAAAGAGAAACGAAGGAGAAAGAGAAACGAAGGAGAAAGAGAAGAAATGATTTTTAGTGCCCAAATGTCATTTTTAGGCGCCCAGTGCCAGCATTCCGATATTTTGAATAGCTCCATCGTTTCTGAAGCTATCAGGCACGTGACTATACTGTCAGAGAGCCTAGAACATGGTCTATCTGCCTGTCAAGTTCCGACGCAAATCTGTTTATTTCCCACGGAGATATTCCCCCCGCAATCCAGACGTTCGCTTCATCGCTCACTATGGAGTCCATATTTTCTCTGGATCATTTCTCCGCTATTGCTGCAGATCTCCACTATGTCCTGCTCTTAGGACAGCCTCTCCCAGAGTTCCCGTGCACTGCCTGGCACATATCTTCCCAGCCTGCTCCCTCAGTCCCTCTCATTCTCGGTCAGTGCGTTCTCCTCCTCAGTCCTGCATCAAGGACGTACTTTGGTCATCTTAGGTCTATTGTCAAGCTTGAGAAGTCTTCTCTGGTCGTCTCTGTGTCCCCTGAGCCCTCAGCCTATGGTCCCTTCCTCCCAGATACTTGCCATGTCCATCTTCCTCTGTTGTTCGTCTCGCTTCCCTGGATGCATCGAATTCAATACTCTATCCGCTTCCCTACTTTCAGACGACGTCCCCCAGCACCATGACAGTTATTCCCCCCACTTTATAGTGCTATTAGGAAGAAGAACCCTCTCTCGTTCTTTCCCAGAAGAGAGCTCGTCAAGGGAGCCCATGGTTGTGCTTCAGCGGCACTAGAACACATGCACTATACCTTAGTGTATGCTGACCCCCCCAAAAAGACCTCTGGACCCCTGGTACCCTTCTTGTGGCTGTTTTGTCTCGGATCAATCCCCTGTTTATCTCAGATCTTCCCCATTGTTGTCCCATCAAATTCCTGATGGTACACAGCCCCCCATCAAACTTCTTAGGCTGTGCATCAATGACTCCTTCTGCTGTGCAGTGACTCATCCCTTGCTTACTGATGCTCTCTTGTCATCAGTATTACTCTATCCCTTTCGCATTTTTGGTATATTACTCAGCTGATGACTCACTCCCTTACCAATCAATCTTGTCATGCAGCTTACTCATTCCTTTACTCAGCAGCTTATTCATGCTTCCTATGCTTACTCATTCCTGCTTATCCCCTGCTTACTGATCGCTTACAAACCCCTTACAAAGCTCTTACCAATCCCTTACCAATCCTTGACAAATTCTGCTTACTCCCTTCTCTTTTTGTACTTTAATGCTGTGCCCCCCCATGTATTTAAACCCCTGGGCTCAGCCCAGTGAAAAGAGACCCAATTGCACGAAATTATCCCTCTCTTAGACTCTCTCAGTCAGTATCCCCTCAGCTCTTTGAGTCTTGTAGGCTTCAGTGAAGGTCTAAAGACTCTGATATTCAAGTTTTATTCAATCTATTCAAGTCCAAGTATTTCTCTAGGCTCAAGTGGAGTCTAGCCTGTCTATCCTTCATATCCCATTGCTTCTGGACGTCAGGAGCCCCCTTGTCCCCTTGCTGCACCAATCTCTAGGTGTAGTATCGCTGTTTCAGTCTCAGTCAACCCAATCCCCGCTTTGACACTTCCTAGGCTTTAGGAAGAGTCCAGACCCCTATCCCCTTCGTCATCTATTACTCCTGTACCCCAGGAGTATCCTGCATCATTGTCTGCATCACCCTGTTGGTGTAGATCCCCTTTCCCCCTCCTCAGCATATCCTCTCTGGACACCGCAGAGGTAAACCACCACTCGCACATTTTCGTAGTCCTTTGTTGGTGTTGTGTTTGGGTTATTACTCCTACTAGAGTAGCACTCATCTCTCCCCCCCCCCCCCCCCCCCCCCCCCCCCCCCCCCCCCCCCCCCCCCACCCCCCCCCCCCCCCCCCCCCCCCCCCCCCCCACCCCCCCCCCCCCCCTCCCCCCCCCCCCCCCCCCCCACCCCCACCCCCCCCCCCCCCCCCCCCCCCACCCCCCACCCCCCCCCCCCCCCCCCCCCCCCCCACCCCCCCCCCCCCCCCCCC
>JAYMGJ010000445.1:0-21322 GCA_037178675.1 Scleroderma bovista
AGACTTCATGTTGACGATGAGACCAACGAGGGCGGAATTGCTGATGACAGTGAGCTGCTCGGATTTGAATCAGACTCGGAGTCTGGCAGTGAACCTCATTCTGACTCGGAGTCTGTGTTGGGAGATTATGTGGACATGTATGGATGGGATTCAGATTTGGATAGTGGATATTATGAATTTTAAGAGTTAATAGCGGTCATCGGGCTCAAATTACAATCGAGTGCTTTGCAAAGTCCAGAAACGCAACGAAATACAGAAAACAGGGCAAATCCGATTTTTTGCTTGCCAAATTGTGACCGTGTGATAACCGTGTGCCCAACTAGCAAGTCAGGCGCTTCTGGCTCATTTTCGGGTGTCGTTCGACTTGTCCACATTCGTGCGCGCACACTCAGCATGCCTGTATCGCACTTGAGCCCAGTTTGAGCCGGCAGGTAAGTTGTACGATTTTGGTTCTGGTAGGCATATACTGGTTTTGTGTGTTCCCAGCCGTATTTGCGTGGATTGCAATGCCATGGGGCATCTGTATCTATGTTCAGCGCGCTCGTGCGTCTTCCACACTTGCCTTGATTGTTTGCAAGCCGTCTCGCAGGTTTGACAGGTAAGTTGCACGGTTTCATGGTATTTTTGCGTGTACTGACGGTTTCCATCCTGCCTACAGTCGTATTAGCACTACCCCGGTGACGGCGACATGGCCACCACCCTCAATTGCAGCAATGACGACAATGTGGCCGCCACCCCTCAACACGACGGCGTCTCATACACTGGGGCAAGGCTGAGGTTCCGTGTTTGCCTACAAGCGCTTGCAAACATACCAGAGGTGTCTTTTACAACTCAACACCAGATATTGTTGTCGCCCTGATCAGACTTGTGTTCAGGCAGGTGGCCGAGGACGATGTTACTCAACGCGACCTCGAGAATGCGCGCGCTGCAGTTGACCAGAAAGACATGGAATTCAGCCAGGCCGCACAAGACGGAGATATTAAGTCCAAGGACCACGAGAACGCTCGTGAGTCTGTTTAGAATGAGCCGAACGCTGTCAAGAGCGACCGCGACGAAATATATAGGGGCTTGATCACGTTTAGAGCAATTTGGATTTATTGACACACCTTTCATTGCAGTCGCATCGAAAAATGCCTTGGAAGTCCAAATGCATCTCTGAGCACCTTGCAGCAGACTTCTTCAACAGAACTGGATCAACTTTACCATTGTATTGATGCATGCGAGAGAGAAAAGCGGGATTTCATTCAATGTTGTGGTGAGCAGACCCAAGGAAGATGCCATGGCACAGCGAGATAGTATGTCTCATTTCCTTTGTCAATCGTACCCCAGCTTTGACACGTTGCATCATTGGGGTAATCCAGATACTGCGCACCAATCTCCGACAAGCGTGACAAGGGTACCAGTACTCCTTCGAGTCACAAGTCTGAGAACTGCCCTCCACTGAGACATCCAACAAGGTATTTCTGTCGCTCTACACCAGTGAGATATCGCCTTTGACACCTTTTGGCAGTTCAAGATTGATATTATCTCAACAACTCGCTCTTGCACAGGCGGAATCCGAACGCATCACGGCGAACCTCACCTAAAAATGACGAATATGCACGCTACAGGCGTTCCAAACATGCCGAGTTTGTCCAGTTCTGGGCTGCACACGACGCACTGATCGAGTAACAGGCTTCTGTCGCCAGCTCGTTCGGTCAGCGCACGAAGCAGATGGATCAACTCACAACAGTTCTCATGAGGGTAAACCTGCCGAGCGGGAAGCTGTATCCGCTACCAAGGTATTGGGGTTGAAAACGGTTTATGACGATCGGAGGGAAGGCGAAAGAGATTGCAAAGTGAATGGGCGGATGTCGCCATATGCGGAAAAACGCTAAGCTGCTTTGCAGACTGAAACCGAAAGAGAAAGACGCAAACTCCAGTCTACGGTACGCATCCGCTCTCGCTGCTTCTTTGTTAGCATTAATTCGCCAATATCTCCCTTCCAGGTATACTCGGCATACATGGGCTATTTCCAGCTACACAATGACCTGTGGCACATCCCCATCTGCCACCATCGCCCGCGGACTGCTCGCGCAAGAAGAGACGGAGAAGAGGCTGGAGCAACTCGAAACCGTTGTTGAAAAGATGAACAGGGGCCTTGAAGTTGCCCGTCGCTCGTCGCGTGCTTCTCCCTCTGGGACACCTAGCTGCAGCCAAGACGCAGCAGCGGATGCCACGCTTGGATTGGGTTCAACTGTTCCTAGCAGGGTGCATACATACAGAAAGACGTTCACCGAGGTGTATGCTGGCTATTTCTGATTGGAAGAGGAATGCAGACTATGACCATATCGACAGGACACTCAGGCATATACTGCAGATCGAAAAAAAGGAGTGCGTCTTGGTAGTTTTTTCTTTCTCTATTCTTATAACATGATTCGGTAGGCATTCATTATGGCACAACAACGCGCAGAGTACGAATGTTTCCAAATCGAAGCAACACGATTGAGTCTCCACCCAGCTCTCGGCCATACTTACCGAACGTGACGCCAATGCTGCATCGCTCCAAGATATACCCCAGAAGCTCAAGAGAACGATCTTCTGCAGTACCAACTGATCTCAGTCGACAGATCCCGGCGCTATTCAAAGCGACGACCAAACCATTCCTGGAGACGAGATCATTTATGAGATGGAATCTCTTCCCGCAAATACCATTGAAGCCCTCATCACGAGCAGCCTCGTCCCCTTGCGGTCTATTCCGACACTGCAGAAGTAGAACCAGTGTCTACTCAAGGTCGTGCGAGAGATGACCAAGATGAAGTGGAGGAGCGCAAGTACCGTGTTACACTCGAGCAGGAACAGAGCGTGGCCGCCCGGAAGGCTCACGAAGCTATTTAGGAACTCGTGGCGCAGCTTGAAGGGCACATCGAGCGCATCGCCATTCGTTAAAGACTCGGCGAGTCGTCCTCCGGAAAATTAACACCGGGGTGGGAAAAGGCCATCTCCGGGGCTACTCAGAAGCCAGAACAAGTAGATATCGTTCCAGCAGTATATGACTGTCAAAGACGAAGAGCAAGCATGTATTTCCAGAAATCCACGCACACTGGTTGATCGTCTCCATAGAAAATCGTCCACACAGCAGCGAACCTGGCGTCGATTCTGCTCATACATCATGTCACGGTCAAACTAGAGACAATTTTGGACAAGGAAGTCAAGGTCACATACGAACAATTTTCCAGTCAAATCGACTAGAATGGGGACGGGAGATGGCGACGCTGCCAAGGGTCCTGATGAGAGTCTGGAGTAAGTGTCGCGGACTTCAAGATGTCCGTTTCTACCAACGCGCTGACGCACATGTAGCTAACGCATTGCATTTAGTCGGAGTGGAGATCGACGGAGTTTTGTTACTACGCTCCACTCACCCGACAGTCGCAATCAATCCATGCTGGCTATGACTTGAGGTCAACCCCGATCTCCTGATCCTATCACTCATAAAGACATCACTCTCTGGCATTGCTGTTGGCACGCGGTATGTGAGTTACTGTGCCAACCTCGGGCACAGCGTCATCATTGATCTTTCCTAGGTAGCGTTACTCCGAATTTCACCTGCTTTTACTCGATCTCTTTCAGGAACAAGAGATACATTAGTGTCTTTGCAGTGCAACTTATCCGAAAGATGACACAAGGTATTACGGCTCGTGAAGTATACCATCAGGCGTTGGAATACATTAAAGAAAAGAACCCGCACCAGAAGATCAAGATTATCGGGTCTGCAGTGTGTATCATTACATCGTGCATCATTTTGTACTTATTTCAAGCAGATCGGTATTGAATTCTGAGATTCCTTTTACCAAGGAGGTGGAAAGTCTACGGGTAAGTTACGTTGTGGTTGCTTTGGTTTGTATTAACCAATAGTACCTGCCATTAGATTTCCTATCAATAACGTCAGCAAGAATGGTGAAGACGAGTTTACTTTATCTCTGCATCAACTTCCAAACTTTGGTCAGCTTTCCGGAAAGAAGGACGATATTGTATGCTCAACTCGTTTAATTGGGGTCATATTACGAAGACGATCAATGAAAGCCCATACAACCTTTTCCAACAAGGTGGATGGTGTTTCTTTGATGCCGTGTAGGTGCAGAAGTAGCATTAATTATTTTCATGTCTTCTTAGGCCGGACTGACTTTGCTATAGAGCGAAGTGGACGAAGGGTCGGAAGGCGAATCCGAGTTAGACGATTCTGAACAAGGAAGCCAAGATCACGCACGACCAGTTCGCGAGTCAAATCGAGTTACGAATGGCGACGGGAGATGGCGACGATGCAAGGGTCCGGATATGAGGGTCTGGAGCAAAGGCCGTGGCCCTCAAGACGTTCGTTTCTGCCTACGTTCATACCTGTGATTGGCTGACGTACTGCTTCTAGGTGGAGTGGGGATCGACAGAGTTTTGCTACACTCCCATCATCCAGTCGCAATTAACCAGTACCGGGTATGACCTGAGGTGCACCTCAGTCTCGTCTTCCGATCCTATCGCTCACAAGGGCGTCATTCCCATTGCTGTTGATGTGGTACAAGAGTCACTGCGAACCTCGGGCGCAGTGTCATCGTCGATCCGTCCAAGGTACCGTTTACTAGGTTGAAGCGCTTCATCTGCTTGGTTTACTGAACCATCTCTAGGAACAAGAGTAAATATTCAACACGTTGGTGTCTTTGCAGTCGGAACTTATGCGAGAGATGAAGGACGGCGTTATGGCGCGCGAAGTATACTATCGGGCACTGGAGTATATCAAGGAAAAGAAGCGCGACCTAGAAAAACATTTCGTCAAGAACGTCGGGTCTGTGGTACGTATCGTTACATCGTGCATTGTTTAATGCTCATTCGAAGTAGATCGGTATTGAAACCCGAGACTCTGCTTACGTTCTTTCGTCCAAGAATGCACGCCGTCTGAAGTCGAACATGGTTTTCAACTTGTCTTTCTGATCTCATGGACGAGATGGGCAAGAAGTGAGTAGCCACTGAGACAGGGTCGTGGAACGTTCCTTGACTATGTCCACCAGATATGCATTGAATCTCGTCGACACCGTACGTGTTGGTCCTGACAAGGCTGCCTTCCTCACGGATGGTGCCAAATCGTCCATGGACACCCTTTTCTACTTGAATTCCGCGGAGGACCTAGATGATGGGCATACATCCAAGTCTGTGAAGAACCCACCCGTTAAGCCCTCGCAAATTCCCCGTCAAGCACAAGACAGCAGGTGGTAAAGTTTTGCGAAACAAGACGCGCACCGCTGCTCAAGAGGTCTCAGACGACCGCTGCGAAAATAAGGGAACACCAGTCAGATTTGCACGTCGTACTTCAGCGCGACGCTCTTGCCAAGTACTCCGACGAGGTTGCGCTTTCAAAGGAAATTGAAAGTCTACGCGTAAGTTATGCCGTGATGGTTTTGATCAGTACTGAGGCCACCTGCGAATAGATTTTCGTCGATCGCAAGGCCCAAACCTTCATTCTTCCGCTGTCCACGGGTTCTCGGTCCCCTTTCATATCAACACCATCAAGAGCGTGAGCAAAGATGATGAGGATTCACCTATCTCTGCATCTCCCGGTCGGCTTTCCGGAAAGAAAGACGATACTGTATGCCGTCTCATTTATCTGGTAGGCGTTGAGTAACTGACTTGCGCAGCCTTTCGAAGACCCTGATGTGACGTTCATTCGATCCGTGACCTACCGCTCTATGGACGATCATCGCTTCGATATGATCTCTAAGCAAATCACTGACCTGAAGGAGGTGAACAAGAGGGAACAGCAAAAGAAAGAGATGGCGGACGTGATCGAACAAGACGTTTTGGTGGAAATCAAGGGCAGGAAACCTCACAGGCTCACAGATCGTACTCTTATCCAGCGGATTCTAAATGAACCGCAGAAGCGAAGGCTTGCCGACGACTCGGAGATGATAGACCGAATTGTATGTGGTAATGCAGTGCAAAGTACTAACAATAGACAAGTTCTCGAATCATCCTCGATACCTTTTTCAGCACGTAAACTCCATCGATTCAACAATCGTGAACGTATTCAACCCTTCCTCCCAATGAATCAACCAACCGTCAGGGCTGACAACTCTATGGAACCACCAGAGGACCCAGGAACTGTTCGTCTATACGACTTGCATCGCTATCCCAGTTCTATTTACAACATCGATACTAATCAACCGACGTACCCTGGCCGCTTGGCAAATACGTTCAATTCAGAGTGGGGTTCCGATCCCTGGTTCTACCGTTCACATCTCGGGTCGGACGTGCCCCACATTCCCCAGAGCTATAGCGGCGCGGGCTTGTCGGGCCCCTTACTCCAAGGCGCTGGCACTAGCGCGGCCCAGGGAACTTACGCGACTCCAGCGACGAGTTCCACCTGGGGAGGGCCGCATTTTCAATCTGGCGTTCCAGCATCATCGAATACCAGCGGATCATACTCGAGTAACTTCTATGTCAGCGGTTCGGCACCAGTTCCGTCATATGCCCCACTTCTGGGTGAAGATCCCCAACATCTCTGCGATTGTGGTCAGTTCATTGCCATTCCCACACAAACTGATACTTATATATATATTCTAGTCAAATTGACGGGGCCGATGAAAGCAAGAGGATTAACGAATTGGACGTCTGCTATTCGCGGTGCAGTGGGGCAATTATGCCGCACATTTACAGAAGGGCCCACCGTTTTAATTCCGCCCATGCTTGCAGAGGAGGCGTTAGCTGAGAGCATTTTCGCTTGCGCGAAACACTCATCGAATTATTACTGGGTGCCAGAGCAAAATATTATGGAAGGTAAGTTTCAAAATACACCATTGATTCTACGTTTTAAGCTTTGCAACAGTTCAGTTGTCGGACGGAAAAAAGACTCTGCAGACTACGCTGAACAATTCAAAGTTCAAAACTATCGTCATGAAGGAACTTGTTGAGACGTCCGGCCGAATTTCATCACACTTCTGGAGGCGGGCAAAATATCTCGTCCACAACCAACCGGGTTTTGATGGCCAAACCCAGCATGAAAGCGGTATTTTTTTATTCAACATGCCGATTGATGAGGAGCTAGTCAAGTGGTGGTGCAAGTTCTCGGATGACTATGGTTACGGGATCTTCCACCGGGTGCGGTGGGACCCAGTGGCGAACGAGTACGCTATGGTAGGTTTGACTTCATACACACTTTAACTGTTCCTAACTATCACCTCCAATGTTCTCATCCTCAGGATTTACCATTTGCGCACTCAGCTTTTGCGAATACTTTCCATGCGGCCGCCTACGGGTTGGAGACTTTAGGAGGGTTTGGCTTCATACCTGGTCATAGCATCAGCAATGTATCCGCACCGATTTCGGAGGTGTCGTTGTACGCATGGGAGCCACCATCTGTGGATGGGTGAGGATTCGTTTATATGTATCTCAACTTTCTAATCTGAATACTTTTAAGCTTATTGAGGCCGTCGCAGACCACAAGAACTCTGATATTGTGGATTGGCCGTCCAATACCATGCGGATGAAGGTCGAAACCACGATTGTAAAGGTATACGAATATTTCGTCAAAATTTTGATCGGTTTGAAGGACAAACCCGTTGAAGTGCAAAGTCACTGGCGGGCAGTCCTGGTCAATTTTTTGCAGAAAAATCGTATCAATAACTTGCCACCTCTGACTCACTGATACTAGGTCACTACATACATTGACTTGCATCCATTTTGATTGTTGTAATGAATAGCTGTAACGTCGTGTTTATGTCTGTGGTTCATAAATCGTTTGTTGATCCTGTTCATGCGGTCCGTGCGTCGTTTGTTGTCAACGTTTCTTCTACCTGCTGCAAATACTTTTTCTTGCTCGGTAAACACATGGACGGCGGCGTGCGTCGCTTGGTTGTGGACATCGCCGAGAGGCTTTGTTTATAGTACGCAAGTGTTCATTCACCAAATGTCGAACCCGAACGGCTAACAAGAACAGGTTTGTGTTGCAGAATGTGCCAGTGCTGTCGGATTGATCTCCTTGCGTATAAGCTGGTATGTTCTCCATCACAAGTATCTTGTCCACCTCCCAATTCTCCCGACCCGTTTAGTGCCTCCACTGTTTCAATGTCGGCACTCAACGGTTCAAGACAATCGTTCTCCCCCAGCAACTCTGGACACTGATTGAGAGTAACATGCTTTATCATTCAGGTTCGTTCTTTGTATGTGCCGTACATTCACTCAGAGAGTTCATTGAACAGTTTCCATATCTCAGCAAGCGCGAGTAGTCCTTTGGGGTCTCACACTTCCAGGTTTTATTTTCGAACTTGAAATGACCTGCTGTGATGACACCGGGGCTCGCAACGAGCAGGCTAACATGCAAAGGCAGACTAGTATGGCGACTTCGATGGGCGTTAACGCTGGCACAAAAACGACCAGCGTCGGTGCCTTCATTCTCGATGGCGACGGAACAAGTGTCTGACACTTCCACTTTCCACTCGCTCAAGCAACCCTGAAGGCACTTACCTCGAAACCATTTGATCTCAAGCAGGTGACCCTTGTGCAGTCACTCGTTACAGAACTTCATCCTGGCCTCTCCCATTACCTTACTTCAGCCAACCTCGACTCACCCTGGAATTTACTTGTCCATGCACCCACCGGAACAGGAAAGATTCTTGCTTTTCTTATCCCTGCTGTCGAAAGTCGACTTAAAGCGGCCCAGCAGCACGCTCAGGGAGTGGTCCAACCTTCTGGACTTGATTCGTTGAAGCTCGTACCCCATGCCGTCAGTGCCTTCCGGCGTACGTCATCTGGTCCACTCATCCTTTCACCAATGCAGGAACTTGCTATCCAGATTGAAAACCGCTTGTCGGAGGCGTAAGCAAGTCAGCACAACTATCTCAATGGATGTCCGGTCGTCGTGACATCGTAGTGGCAACCCGGTCGCATGCGTGATCTCCTTGTAAATTCATCGCACGTACGCGAGAGCATGAAAAACTGCAACCTTGTATGTCAACCTGAACGATACGTTCTACCAATCTGAACTCTTTCACTAACTCACCTTAGATGAGGCAGATGCCCTTCTTGATATGGGTTCCCGAGACGATATTGATGCTATCGCTAATTTTTTTTTGGCTCCTTCAAGCCAGCATGAACCTTCCTCATTAGCGCGACGCTCTCCCGACGAATTAGGCAAATTGCGGCGACCCATTTATCCCAAAATCGCCGATTCCTTGGTGCCATCTCCACCGTGTACATCCAACTCTCCAGCTCCGGTCGATGCGATAAAAGGAAAAGTACGAGTGCCTTGGGCGGTAAAATCCGATAGTGAACTTACCATCCACACTCACATCCCTCAATATTACATCCCCCTACCATCGGTCGATGTCCAAGTGCCAACCCTTCTTCACCTGATTGCTCATGACCAACCAGCCAGGCTAGATTCCAAAATAATTCTCTTTTACCCCGACCCACGCAACAGCCTTGTTCTCCACAACCTTGTGCGAGTTCGCTGGATGGCACCTTGCCTATCAACGGCACGCGCGTCATCGAGATGCACTCCAAACTTACACAAGTTGCTCGGCAACGTGCGAGCAAAAACATGTCTTGAAGTCAGGCGCTGAAGTAGTGTTTTGCTTGGCCCGGCAGCCTCAGGCCGCAAGCCGATTCTCACAGCTCTCGGCTGTTACCGAACGGACAGGTATTAGTGCTCAAGCAAACTCGACGCGCCGACGACGGCCATGATTTGGCCACCACCACCACCGTTACCGCAAGTCTTCTAGACCATCCATCCCAGCCCTGTCACGTCACATCTCCAGCACCTGGTTGTGCCTTGACCATCGCAACTGCCCAACTCCATCAACGCTTGCACGATGCTTGCTCATACAGTCCTCACAGCTATCCAACTCCCCTCTGCCAGTGCCTATGAGGTCCCTTCACTTGCTCGAATTGTTCTTCGAGTCTATCCTTCCGCCACTCGCTCACTATGTCGCAGCACTCATGCGTTAGGTAGGTTTCCAGTGGCGTTTCCATTGGGCTGACATCCTTCGTGGTAGACTTACGCTAACTCGGGCCATGATCGGCATTCGTTTGCTGTTTTATCGCCCTCCTTGACTCTGCCGACCATCTTGATTCTTGTGGTAGTGCTAACTGTGGCTGTAACATACATACTCCATCATTCGTAAGTGTCTTTCATTCTGTTTTGCAACCATCTCAAAACTATTATCAGTTGTCTCCACCGCACTACCAGCAGCAGCTCGAATCTGCCACCTCCAGCCCACCGTGTACCCCCAACCAGCTGTTTAATGTCAGCACCTCGGAAACTGCAACGCCCGTAACGGATCAAGTCCTGACTCCAACACGACGGTGACACTACAAGAATGTTGTACCATTCACGCTTTGGTCGAGCAAGGAAGCATGCTACAATGGGTTATTTGGCATGAATGTATACACTCTTCCGTACTTCTTTCCATCAGTACAATCGCTGACCCAAATTTCAAAGCTGACGTGCCATATGGAAGAGGTCCCTTACGCCTTTGCGATTGGTTCGACGGCTGCTGCAGCTTCCGTGGCTTGGATCCCAAGGTAACAATTTTCGCGTCGGGAATGCGGGATGTCTGCTATTAATATACCTTATCGCTCAGGCTTGCTAAAATACGGAAAGTCGGTCTCACGAGTTCTCATTCAACACATAGTTCCAACAACAACACAGCTAGTGAATGTAGGTATTTCGTTGGCTTTTTCTATGTCTTACTAACTATGGCAGACTTCACTCGCAACCGCACACACTCAAGCACATAATACACACCACTGTTGCTTTAAGTGTGAGCTTTTTACTTTTACTTTTTCCTGCACAAACTCATTCATTGATAGTGCCACCCACACTGCAGCACGACATGACAGTGTCAACGCGGCGGCCAGCATGACAATAACGATACACTGCGTATGGCAAATACCACGGCGAGAAGGGGTGGCCCACACACAATACGATGACGACACACCGCAGATGGCGAATGCCACAGTGAGATGGCGATGGCGACGGCATGATGGCAACGACTGCGCTACGAGAATGACACCACGGCAAGACGACAGTGCCATGACTTGCGTCAATTGCCTTGATGCGACCGCTTCCGCTTGGACAATAGCGGCGAGTCACAACTACCCTGCCACCTGCGTCGACGCGACCATGACTGCTTGGACGGCGGTGACGACATCCATCGACGACGCAGCGACTACCCCCACCGCTTGACTGACAACGACGACGACGCATCCACCACTCTGCCACCACCTCCGTCATGCCTTATTCACTGGTGGCTTGCGCATCGTCCACCGCCACCTTGCGCCTTGCGCCTCACCTGTCACCTACCCGTGCCTCGCCCATCGCCCTCTCTTGCCCACTTCACGCCTAGCCCATCGCCCAGCGCATTACCACCACAAGCCCGCTGGTGCGTTGCCCAATCCACGTTACCGACACCTTTGCAGTTGTTCTCAAGCCTGTTACACTGCTGTGCGTGTGTGTATGCGGACACTCTGTGCTGGGTATCTCTCGAGCTCATCTGCTTTGTGTGCACACAACCACACCCGTTGCGCCTCGCCCACCACGACCTCGCGCCTCGCCTATCACCCGCTCGTGCCTCAGGCCACCATGCGCCACATTGCCCAGTGCGTCACCACCCACCATACCCGTTGCGCTTTGCCAACCACCACTTGCGCTTCACCGTTGCCCACTAGTGTCACCACCACGTGCATTGCGCCCGCGCTGCACCATACGCCTCTGTTGCCCGTCTCGCGTCGCCCATCACACCTGTCGACTACCATGTCAATCACGCCTTTCCCATTGTCCATGCCCCCTCGCGCCTTGCCCGGTACCCACTGCGCCGTTGACCGCCATGCGTTCGTCCACCACTGCCGTTGTCGTTGACGACGACCAGTATCAACGATGCAACCATGATGACAACCACCGGTGCGGACAATCACAATGCCAGTGACAGCTACCACACCACGAAGACGAAAGATGATGGTGGCGAGATGCACATGACCAATGGCATGTCGATGACGACGACATGGGATAGTGGTGCCTTCGTTACTGACCAATGTATTAGTATTACTGTAATATATTTGTCGAGTATAGCATTCCAGCAAGCCCTGGCTTGAGCCTGAGCCAGGCTGAGACCCTCTAAGCTGTTTGTTAGGGCTGGGCCTACTACAATTGAGTAGGCCATCAGCCCTGGCTTTTGAGCGGAGCTGGGCTGGGAAATCACTAAATGGTGTCCATGGATATTCCTTGTTCAGAGCTATAAAATTATTGCATCTTCATTATTGATAGATGTCAAGATAGTGACTGGCTGGCCAATAATTACTGTAGCATACTATACAATGACACAATGATGTCCATAGATATTCCTTGATCAAAGTAATAAAATTATTGACCAATGGATGTCAGCATAATGACTGACTGGTAAGTAATTATCACACAACAACACAATGACATTCACAGTCAATCCTTGTCCAGACTAATAAAATTATTGTACAATCATTATCAGTGGATATCAGGATAATGACTGGCTGGTCAATAATTATCATAGCATTACCACACAATGGCACAATGATGTCCATAGATATTCCTTGCCCAGACTAATGAAATTATTATATACACTTGATCAACAGATATCAGGTTGCAAGCTGGATGATAAGAACATAAAATGTCTCCCTGAAATTATATGGCCTCCTCATAAATCCACCCTTCTGTTGTTGCAGGATCAAATGTGCATCTTTCTGGCACCAATCTGATCAGTACAAGATAATAGTTTCTAAGCAACTATCTATTTATATCATACTGACTTGTATTTGTAAGATATATCTGGTCATGCCAGCACCTCCCCATTTTCCTGATGCAGTTGTAGTTGCGCTGAGGGAAATTGAGCAGCACGCTCGAGAAGAGTACGATAGGGGATGGAACGACTGTGACCAGGCACAGATGCAGTGCGACTGGGCACGAACGTGCAACGCGCACGAGGGGCGCGCGACATCCCCTCAACCATTGGCTGACGTCGGTGAAACGGTACCTGAGCGAACTAGGCCCGTGAATGTAGAGGTACAGGCCCCCGAGCCTGTAGACGACATTGCAAGGGCGGTTAGTCCCCTGGCAATGATCGCTGATGGTGAAGAGTGTGACGACCTGCTTGAGAGCAAACTGCATCGCATGGTGGCAGGCATGGGAATTTGTGGCTTAGCGATGGAGTTCCCTGTGCCTGCTCCAGCGAGTTCTGTGGGGGACATGCGCCCCCAGGCATTGACAGAAACAAGCATATTACATTACAAGGACGACACGGTCGTCATAGTACGCGGAAATGGTCGAGAGACTGTGATCTCTTCAGGAGCATGGAATGGGGACAGGGCCCCGGCAAGGATTGACCGGCGCATGGCCGCGATGACCACTGAGCCCATGGCTCGAGCGTTCCGATACGCATTGAATGCGAATAATTCGCAAGGGACGATCTTGCGCCCGATGGTTCCCGCAGGCATCCGGGCCTGCGTTACTGTCGAGGCACTGATTCATGGGTGTCGTGCCCTCACTATGGTTGACACTGGGAGTACAGGGAATTTCCTGAGCCCCGCGTTCGCCATGGTCACCTGTGTGGCTACATTCCCCCTTGAGCAACAGCTCACTTTGCAGTTGGGATGCGTGGGTAGCCGCTCGAGGATTACCCATGGAGCGCGCGCTCAGCTATCAATCGGGGCATTTTCAGCCCAAATATACTTCGATATTGCGAATATCGATCGCTATGATTGCATCCTAGGCATACCATTCCTGCGGCAGAACGCCGCTGTTGTTGACTTCGGTCAACAGAAACTGCACATTGGGTGTGGAGAGATTCCCATGTTACAGGACCCCGAGGCCCCATCTGCGAGACCATCTCGCATGCGTGTATTGGGGAACCCTCCTCGACGCGATTGACTGCCTATGCAGGCGGACCTGGCTGGTGCCCGGTCGTGCGTACGCAGGGGAGGGGGGGGGAGCGTTGGAAGAATCGACCTGGTAAACGAAGCAGAACCTATGATTACAGTGAGGAGACTCACAGGAATTAGGGCAGTTAAGCCCATGACTGAGGGGGATATACCTCGATTATGGAACCAGTGGTTCCAAGAATATAGTGACATATTAAGTGGGATGATCCCGAAGTTACCACCCTTGCGGGAGGTGAACCACAGGATACCACTTTTAGACGAGGGCAAACAGTACTCGTACCATCTGCCCAGGTGTCCAGACGCGCTGAAACAACAGTTGTCGGAAAAGATACGAACGTATACCGACGCTGGATGGTGGGAAATGAAGAGCGTCCTGCAGGCCGCCCCAATGCTATGCATCCCGAAGAAAACTGGCAAGCTACGAACGGTCGTAGATTGCCGGAAGAGGAATGACAATACTGTCAAGGACGTCACTCCCTTCCCTGATCAGGATCAGATCCGGATGGACGTAGCGTGAGCGAAATACCGCTCAAAGATAGACCTATCCAACGCGTATGAACAGGTGAGGATAGAGCCTCAGGATGTGTGGAAGACCGCATTCTCCACGATTTACGGGACCTTCCTCAGTCAGGTCATGCAACAAGGGGACTGCAACGCCCCAGCGACGTTCCAACGTCTGATGACAGTTATATTCCATGACCATCTGGGTCGTTTCGTCTACACTTATCTCGACGATTTATTCGTCTATAGTGAGACAATCGAGGAGCATGAACAGCACCTCAGAAAGATATTCGAGATACTGAGGAAGAACGGATTCTACCTCGAGAAGGAGAAATGCGACTTATATGCGATAAGGCTCGATTGCCTCAGACATGTCATCGATGAAAAGGGCGTTCACGCTGACAGGGACAAGATGTCCCGGATCAGAGGCTGGAGGACCCCAAGGAATCTGAATGAGGTACAGAGATTTGTGGGCCTCGTAGAATACCTGGCACAGTTCATGCCTGACGTGTCTACGTACACCACACCTCTCACAGGGATACAGAGGAATGGTCATCCATTCCAGTGGAGGGAACTCCACGATAAGTGTTTTCAAACTATCAAGGCGCTGGCGTGCAAATACCCTATTCTGAGGCCCATCGACCCCTCAAAACCTGAGCCTATATGGCTCGTGTGCGATGCTTCACTTTATGGAGTAGGCGCTCTGTATGGGCAAGGGCCCGAATGGAAGACCTCATCAGGAAACTGGGGAAGAAATGATATTCCCTGATATACATTATAAACATACATCAGAGTGATATTGTAATATACCTCAATATCAGTAATTAAACACCCTTACAATTGAACCAGCATAATTGAGCACTGATGATAATGCATTAACATTGTTAGTGCACAATGATCAATTGCATATCAGAATAACTGATTGTAGATAATGCAGGGTAGACATGGCGTCTTGTTATCATACATTATATTTGATAGTCTATCTTCCAACAGAGTTGCAGAGCCTGGTCATCTTGCTACTATTATGTGTCCAGCATATAATGAATTATAATTAACATGCCAGAATGGCATCCCACTTATTACACATTATATTTGATTGTCTATCTTTGAACAGAGTTGCAGAGCCTGGTCATCTTGCTACTATTATGTGTCCAGCATATAATGAATTATAATTAACATGCCAGAATGGCATCCCACTTATCACACATTATATTTGATTGTCTATCTTTGAACAGAGTTGCAGAGCCTGGTCATCTTGCTACTATTATGTGTCCAGCATATAATGAATTATAATTAACATGCCAGAATGGCATCCCACTTATTACACATTATATTTGATTGTCTATCTTTGAACAGAGTTGCAGAGCCTGGTCATCTTGCTACTATTATGTGTCCAGCATATAATGAATTATAATTAACATGCCAGAATGGCATCCCACTTATCACACATTATATTTGATTGTCTATCTTTGAACAGAGTTGCAGAGCCTGGTCATCTTGCTACCATGATGTTTCTAGCATATAATTGATTATCATTAACCTGCCAGAATTGGATATTGTATTGTACCTTAAGATCTGCAATTATATAACCTTATAACTGAGCTGGCAGGATGTTGCTCTTATCAGTAGCCTTAGTGTAAGATGATCAAATACAGATCAGAATGAGTCATAACATGTAATGTAGGATAGACATGATGCCTTGTTTATCACCCATTATTTTTGATGGTCTGGCTTCCTGACAGAGTTACAGTGCCTTGCTACAATTACTTCTCTGAACTATCATTCACTATAATGAATATGCCAGAATGGCAACCCACTTACCATGTTTTATACTCTTACTGACACCTTCCCATTGTACTTACAATTCAATAGCAGCTTGCTAGCTTTTGACCAATGGTTGACCATATCTCTCATAGCTTGTCAATCACATGTCAGTATGCTTTCACCTTACTGCCTTGTACATATTTATACTAACTTGGGAGGCACAACTGCTAATAAGAACAGACACTGCATTTGAAGCACCTACTGTGAGACACAAGACACAGGCTGAGTGAGGCATCAGGAAACCTACAAGTTACTTAATTTGCACTTAATTCAGCTTAGTACAGCTTAGTGACATGACCAAGTCACTAAATCACACCAAGTCGACAAGTGAGGTAGTAAGTCATGTTGACTTGCATGGCTTGGTATGACTTGACAGCTTAATAGCTTGGTTTTGAGCACATGATAATGGTAGTACATAGTAGTCATTATTGCATTGGCGATCACTGTTGTTGTCATTGTTGTCACTGCTGTCATGTAACAAATTTATTTGTGTAGCTAATACATGCAGCGCTAAATTATGATTCTGGGGGGGGGGCATTGCCATTGAGGTCGTTGTCGTCGGCATGCGATGTTGGTCATTGTGGTGCATCATCACTGTCGTCGTCGTCGCCAGGGTCCTTGTCATCGTCTGGGCACGGGTTGTCACCAAAGTCGTCGTCACTAGTGGCCACCGTTGCAGGCTACTGC
Source organism: Scleroderma bovista (assembly GCA_037178675.1). Lineage (NCBI taxonomy): Eukaryota > Fungi > Basidiomycota > Agaricomycetes > Boletales > Sclerodermataceae > Scleroderma > Scleroderma bovista. Next base: position 16,939 of record JAYMGJ010000445.1, read on the forward strand.
TGTCGTCGTCGTTGCTGGTGGCCACTGCCGTTGACATCGTTGTGGTCACCTGAGGTGATGGTGGTAGTGGTGGCCGCTGTCGTCGACACTTGTGTTGGGATCGTGGTCGCGCATGGTGTCGTCAACGACACTGGGGGAGATGGGTGGGCTGTCGTCACCGTCAGGACGCTGTGGGCATAAAGAAAAAATATATTTACTGGCTGCCGCGTGGTCACTGGGAACTTGGTGGTGGCTGCCACCGTTGCTGCCGTCGTGGTCACTGTGGTGGTTGGCGTCGTCAGTTGTTGGCTGTAGACAGCCTGGTCAAGGTGTGCTTACCTGTCGTTGCGTTGAGATAGGTGGTCGTGCGTCGTGCGTCGGGTGTCGTTACCGTTGTCGATGCTGGGGTGGATGGGAATCCGATGCTTTGCGGTCACGGCTACAAGACCGCGATGGAGAGTGCGAACGAAATCTGGACTGGGACCGGCGAGAATGCCTGTGCTCGCGAGGTGAGCCAGACCACCTGCGTGGTGACCTCGACCAGGTGCGACTGCGGGAACGCTTACGGTGCTGCATGACGAGTCAGTCATTTTTGCAGCACTTGAACCATACAAGCATGACTGACCTCTCTATTTCACCTTTCTTCGGGCTCCCGGTGATCAGTACGACGGGCCCGACCTGGTAATCAGGAAATGTAAGAAAGAAAGAAACTAAGTAATGCTTGTAGAATGAGGCAACGTGTACAAACCTGAGTCCCTCCGGTCGCGGTCTCGCGGTCCCTCTCACGATCCCTACAATTGCGGTCTCTGTCTCTGTCCCGTTCTCGGTCTCGCTCCCGCTCTTTGTCACGGTCGTAGTCGCGATCCCTATCCCTATCGCGATCTCTGTCACAGTCTCTCCCAGGTAGCACACCTGCATTTTCATCGACATCCTCTTTGTTGCGCATGTCCACGTCCATGGTGCGAATTTCCTTGAAAACGGTCAGAAAGAGGGTAGGAGGTCACCAAAGTGAAGGGAGGAGCAAGAGGAGTTAGTAAAGAAACCGAAAAAAAATACATACATTTAGTTGGTGGTGCTTGACCGTGTTCTGGTGGGGCCGTCGTTGTTGTCATCGCGTTGGGGTAATGGGGCTGTGCTTGTGCTTGTGCTTGTGCTGGCTGTCGTAGTCATTGTCATTGCGCTGGTACTGGGTGAGCTGGGGAAACGGAGGCGAACATCTTGCTTTGCTTGGTGATGGTTGAACATGTTCTGATAGCTTCGAGTACCCCTGCGGTGACAAGGCCAACGTAGAGTACGTCAGCAAGGGAGTTCCTGGGGGTGAAATGAAGGCACGTACTTGGGGAGGGAGAGATACCCGTTGCTCATTTGACGACGACAGGCTGATGGGCCACAACTGGGGGCGAACGGATATGCGGCAAGACTCACGACAACGGCTCACCGCGACAGTTGAACACTACAATGGGGCATCGATGAGGGCTGCGCGTACGGCCTTGAGAGAGTCGATGATATTCACCTTGATCATGTCGACATGTGTGAGGAACCGTGTGTGCAGTGAGAGAACGCCTGATGTAATCACAACACATTCAACCGGCTGCTAGTCCTGGGGAGAAAAGGTGAGCTGCGTGAGAGGGTTGGGAAAACCTCACACACAGGTTACTTTCCGACTAAGCTGATGGCACCAGGGCCCATGGCACTGAGGGAGAGTGCGAAGTCCCGTGCCTGGCACGGGAGATAAGGAAGAGGTGGGAGGGTGAAAGAAATCGGAGAAGGGAGGCCGACCAGCGGGACTAGAGAAGGAGAGAAAGAAAGAAGCTGTGGGTTCACAGCCACAGCATGTCCGAAGACTACGCTCTGCTACTCCAGTCGTGCCTCCTTACATCGCAGACCAACACAATGAGTGACTGATATACATACCTGTGAGATGCCAGCTCCACTGTCATTTGCGAGCATATGCACAAACAGTGATGACGCTGGGCTAATCTTGGCCAAAATTTGCATGATCAAGTTGAGTGCACCCAGGTGGTAGGGAACGAGAGGTCGTGTGGTTCTGGTGGACTGCGAGACAAGAGACTTTGCACCTGCGGGGTTGATGCAACAAATCAGGCCTACTAACACCAACAAATTGGCCGTTCTTTTCACCAGGAGACTGTAGTAGCAGCAATGCAACGATCGACAACTGCCTCCATCGGGTGTCTTCCAGGAGATATGGTTATCTCGGGCTGCAGATCTGGGCGATCGGGAGGTGTCGTTGCGGCGTCATGATGGCCGTAGTCGTCATTATCCAGGTCGTGGTGATGTTTGTGATGGCGGTGGTTAGGCTGGTCGTCGTCGTCGTCGTAGTGGTGGAGGCCGTCGTCGTCATCGTGGAGGTGGTCATTGTCACTGAAGCTGGTCATGGTAGTCGTCGTCATCCAAGTGGTGGCTGCGTCATGGACGCAGGTGACAGGTGGTCGTGGTTGTGGACGTGGTCATCCAGGTGGTGGTCATGTTATCGACACAGGTGACAGGGTGGTGTGTCGTCGACATCGTCCAAGTGGTAGTGGTCGTGTCGTTGACGCTAGTGGCGGTGAGGGTGGTAGTGACCGTCGACGTCGACATGCTGGAATGTTGGGGCCATAGACGCTGATGAGGCTGGGGCGGTTAGGTCTATGTGCTAGAAAAATCGCCGTCGTCGCTGTTGGCTATCGCCACCGATCGCTATTGAGGTGGTTGCAGTCGCGTTCGAGTGGTGGTGGTCGCTGTTGGCGTCGATCTTAATTAAAAAGAAATTAGTGAAAAGGTAAGCTCACCGAGTGGTTGTGCTGGCTGTCGACGTCATCGTGCGGGCGGTAGCCAGCCATCGTCGTTAGCGGGAGTTGTGGGGTAAACATGTGGTTGTGGTGTTGGCTGGTTACTGTCATTATCGTTGTCGTGCGGTGGTGATCGTGGTGGATGGCACAATCGAATGGCCACTAGGTTATCGTTGATTGTAATTAAAAAGAAAGGAAAAAATAGGCTCACCTTGTGGTCGTAGCCATTGGCCGTCGCCACCGTCGATTACTTCACTAGCTACATTGTTGCAGTATTGGTTAAAATGTGTCAGACCGCGGTGTAACCCGTGCTGGGTACGGGTGCGGGTACGCGTTGCGACACCCGTGGGTACACCTGTGTCGTGCCCTAGTGGTGGAGGTCATCTCTGTCTCTGACACTGGTCGTGGTCGTAGTGGAGGTGCGGCGCGGTGCACTGTAGTGAGGGAGTGGGCGCGTGTGTGCAGATGCAGTGTGTGCTTACCTCGTGTTGTCACCGTCGCTATCTTGCCATCCATGGTACACATGTGCACGTACAAGTGAGTGTGTGCGTGAGTGCGTGAGTTGGAAGATGTTGGCGAAACAGTAGATGGAAGCTGATGGACAGGTCACCAATGAGGATGATTTTTGTATGCGTCACTTCAGTCACAGCAGGAAGCTCAGGTTTTACTTCACGACTGTCGCAAGAGAGCATTGGGCGCAAGTGGATGCGGCGCTGCTGGCTAGTAGAGAGTCAGTATGTGCGCTACTAACATGGTTGAAAGATGCAACAATTTACCTGTGTCGTCTGGGGTACCACCAAGTCTTCAAACAGATCCTAAGTGAGTTTAAGAGAGATAGCCAGCAATAAAAGGCAATGATGGAAGAGATAAGGATTAGGTGTTGTGGGGGTAAAGCAGACATCGGAAAATTTGCTTAGTCACCAGGCCTTCAGTAATCTGCACGCTTAGAGATTTTTGGTCAACTTCTGCTTCGCACTTTTACTTGTGTAAGAAAAACGCATTCAATCCGCAGTGTATTCGTACTATTACAACAGTAATAATGGCACTCGCGAAAACACAACGACTCGAGTTGCGGGACTTCGCCAACTTATTTGTGTGAGCTACCTATTACTAGTACTACAATTCAACCGCTTACCACTGCCAACTACATCAGATCGCCACCAACCTACAAGGATGTATGGGAGGAATAAATTCAATTACTATGTACTATACAGATCAAAGTATTTACAAGGATGTTATTTAATCGTTGTCGTTGTTGTTACTGTCGTCATCGTGCGTTGTGGATGTGCGTGTGTGCGTTCAAGAGAGGGTGGAGGTTGTGGTCATCGCAAGAGGTTGCATCATGGCCACTCCATGGTGCCGGCGTGGATGTGCTGTCATCGTCGTCATCGTCTTCATGGCTTGGTCATGCGTGTCCCATCATCGTCGTCTTCATCGTGTTTTGCCGTCGCCATCCTTGTCTTGTCATGATGGCATTTTCCATGTGTGTCTCGTCATTCTCATCTTTGTCGTTCTGGTATGGATGCGCTGCTGTTGTTGTCTTCATCTTCGTTGTAGTTGCATGGACACTCTGTGGTCCGACATTGTCGCTGCACCGTGGTGGTCTGTACTGGCAT